>CAUYLG010046746.1:0-80442 GCA_963573385.1 Cacajao melanocephalus | reverse complement strand
CTGGCCCTGGACTATTTTTTGTTGGTAGGCTATTCATTGCTCCTTCAACTTCAGCCATTGTTATTGGTCTATTCAAGATGTCAACTTCTTCCGGGTTTAGGCTTGGGAGGGTGCAAGTGTCCAGGAATTTATTCATTTCTTCCACGTTTACTGGTTTAAGTGCATAAAGTTGTTTGTAGTAATCTCTGATTGTAGTTTGTATTTCTGTGGAATCAGTGGTGATATCCCCTTTATTATTTTTTATTGTATCTATTTGATTCTTCTCCCTTTTCTTTTTATTAATCTGGCTAGCAGTCTGTCTATTTTGTTGATCTTTTCAAAAAACCAGCTCCTGGATTTATTGATTTTTTTTGAAGGGTTTTTTATGTCTCTATCTCCTTCAGTTCTGCTCTTAGTTTTTTCTTGTCTTCTGCTAGCTTTTGAGTTTTTTTTTATCTTGCTCCTCTAGCTCTTTCAATTTTGATGATACAGTGTGGATTTTAGATCTTTCCTTGCTTCTTATGTGGGCATTTATTGCTATAAATTTTCTTCTAGACACTGCTTTAAATGTGTCCCAGAGATTCTGGTATGTTGTGTCTTCATTCTCACTGGTTTCAAAGAACATCTATATTTCTGCCTTCATTTCATTGTTTATCCAGCCGACATTCAGGAGCCAGTTGTTCAGTTTCCATGAAGCTGTGTGGTTCTGAGTTAGTTTCCTTAATTCTAAGTTCTAATTTGATTGCCCTGTGGTCTGAGAGACTATTATGATTTCCATTCTTTTGCATTTGCTGAGGAGTGATTAACTTCCAATTATGTGGTCAATTTTAAAGTAGGTGCAATGCAGTGCTGAGAAGAATGTATATTCTGTGGATTTGGGGTGGAGATGTCTGTAGATGTCTATTACGTCCACTTGGTCCAGATCTGAGTTCAAGTCCTAGATATCCTTGTTAATTTTCTGTCTCATTGATCTAATATTGACAGTGGAGTGTTAAAGTCTCCAACTATTATTGTGTGGGAGTCTAAGTCTCTTTGTAGGTCATTAAGAACTTGCTTTATGTACCTGGGTGCTCATGTATTGGCTGTATATATATTTAGGATCATTAGCTCTTCTTGATGGATTGATCCTTTTACCATTATGTAATGCTCTTCTTTGTCTCTTTTGATCTTTGTTGGTTTAAAGTCCATTTTATCAGAGACTAAGATTGAAACTCCTGCTTTTTTTTTGCTCTCCATTTGCTTGATAAATCTTCCTCCATCCTTTTATTTTGAGCATATGTGTGTCCTTGCATGTGAGGTGGGTTTCCTGAATACAGCACACTGATGGAGCTTGACTTTTTATCCAATTTGCCAGTCTGTGTCTTTTGATTGGGGCACTTAGCCCATTTACATTTAAGGTTAATATTGTTATGTGTGAATTTGATCCTGCCATTTTGTTGGTAGCTGGATCTTTTGCCTGTTAGTTGACACATTTTTTTTATTGTGTTGATGGTCTTTACCATTTGGTCTGCTTTTGGAGTGGCTGGTACTGGTTGTTCCTTTCCTTGTTTAGTGCTTCTTTAAGGAGCTCTTATAAGGCAGGCCTGGTGGTGACGAAATCTCTCAGCAATTGCTTGTCCATAAAGGATTTTCTTTCTCCTTCACTTATGAAACTTAGTTTGGCTGGATATAAAATTCTAGGTTGAAAGTTCCTTTCTTTAAGTATGTTGAATATTGGTCCCCACTCTCTTCTGGCTTGCAGGGTTTCTGCTGAGAGATCTGCTTTGAGTCTGGTGGGCTTCCCTTTGTGGGTAACCCGACCTTTCTCTCTGGCTGCCTTTAGCATTTTTTCCTTCAATTCAACCCTGGTGAATCTGACGATGATGTGCCTTGGGGTTGCTCTTCTTGAGGAATATCTTTGTGGTGTTCTCTGTATTTCCTGGACTTGAATGGTGGCCTGGCTTGCTAGGTTGGGGAAGTTCTACTGGATAATATCCTGAGGAGTGTTTTCCAGCTTGGATTCATTCTCTCCGTCACATTCAGGTACACATATCAAACGTAGATTAGGTCTTTTCACATAATCCCATATTTCTTGGAGGCTTTGCTCATTTCTTTTCACTTGTTTTCCTCTATTCTTGCCTTCTCATTTTATTTCATTGAGTTGATCTTTGATCTCTGATATCCTTTCTTCTGCTTCGTCAATTTGGCTATTGAAACTTGGGTATGCTTCGCGAAGTTCTTGTGTTGTGTTTTTCAGCTCCATCACATTGTTTATATTCTTCTCTAAGCTGTTTATTCTAGTTAGCATCTCGTCTAACCTTTTTTCTAGGTTCTTAGTTTCTTTGCATTGGGTTAGCACATGTTCTTTTCACTCTGAGAAGTTTGTTATTACCCACCTTCTGAAGCCTGTTTCTATCAATTCATGAGATTCTTTCTCCATCCAGCTTTGATCTCTAGCTGGTGAGGAGTAGTAATCCTTTGGAGGAGGAGAGGCATTCTGGTTTTTGATGTTTTCATCCTTTTTGTGCTGGTTTCTTCCCATCTTAGTGGCTTTATCTACCTGTGGTCTTTGTAGTTGGTGACTTTCGGATGGGGTCTCTGAGTGGACATCCTTTTTGTTGAGGATGAAGTTATTTCTTTCTGTTTCTTAGTTTCCCTTCTAACAGTCAGGCCCCTCTGCTGCAGGACTGCTGGAGGTCCACTCCAGAACCTGCTTTCCTGGGGATCACCCACGGGGGCTGCAGAACAGTAAGGGTTGCTGCCAGTTTCTTTTTCTGTTATCTTCATCCCAGAAGGGTACCTGCCAGATGTCAGCCTGAGCTCTCCTTTATGAGGTGTCTCTTTGGGTATACAGGGGTTGGGGAGCTGCTTGAGGAGACAGTCTGTCCCTTATAGGAACTCAAGTGCTGTGCTGGGAGCGCCATTGTTCTGTGCAGAGCTGCAGGGCAGGTACTTTTAAGTCTGCTGCAGTGGAACTCATAACCGCCTCTTTTCCCAGGTGCTCTGACCTAGGAAGGTCAGCTTTATTTATAAGTCCCTGTTGTGCTGCTGCCTTTTTTCATAGATGCCCTGCCTGACACAGAGTAGTCTAGTCACAGTCTGCCAGCAGAGGTGTCGCTGAGCTGCCACAGGCTATGCCCAGCTGCTATGTGAACTGCCTTGGTAGTGGCAGACTGCCTCAGTAGTGGTAGTTGTCCTTCCCCCTACTGAGCTGGACCATCCTGGGTCCAGGTGCCCTTGCTGTGAAACTCTCAGTCCAGAGCGTTTCAGATTGCTTGTTTTATGGGGGTCATACCTCCCGAGCCAGATTGTCTGGCTCCCTGTCTCTGCCCCCTCCCTTTCAGTTGAATGAGTGGCTCTGTCTCCCAGGTGTTCCAGGTGCCAGTTGTAATGGCCACCCAGATTTGTGTGAGTTTCTGTGTGCCAACCCGGCACCAGCAGAAACTGCCATGCTGAAAACTTGTGGTGCTTTTCTGCCTGGGAATCTCCTCATCTGTGGGCAGTGAAAATTTGTTTGGAAATGCAGTGAGCACTCACCCTCTGCGTGGTTCTTGCTGGGAACTGCACTCTGGAGCTTTTCCTATTTTGCCATCTTGGATCCTCCCCCAAGGTTTCCTCTTTACATTTTCACTCTAGGGAGTAATTCCTGAGACTACACCAGACTTGGCAGATGAGTTGACCTGGAAATGAAAAGTAGCACTCATGCTATGCAAATTTTAACCATAGAACATAATGACAATGTAAATTACTTAATGTTGAAGATGTGGATACATAAACAAAAGCCAAGAATCAGGTGAAAGCCTGAGCCAAGTAAACTAATCACGGTTAATTTTAAAATAATGTTTAAGAAACACGGCTCAATTAATTGACATTACTTGGTTTATTGGTAATAAAAAACAGTCAAATTTTATATTAGTGTAAACACATTTTAACATATAAAACACAAGTTTTGGAACTGCCTGCGAATATTTTATATTTGTTTTTAAAAGTTCATCCTAAAGTAAGGTCCATAGGTCTTACATTTTCCTTCTCTACCAGGTAGAGCAGGGTTGCTTCATATCATCAGTAGAGTTCAAGGCCACTAAACTAAGGCAAAATCTGGTCTTTGGCAGGTATTTGAGGTCCAGAAGATGATGGACAAGATGAAAAATCTGATCATTGAAGAAAAAAAGAACCAGAAGCATAGCCAGGACCAGATGCTGAAGAAGATCAATTCGATGTGGAATCATAAAATCTATGGGATAAATCAGGCAACAAACCCAGTGGGAATTAAGGAGTAGGCAGAAGCAGAGCCAGGAGGTACACAGCTGATTTAGCATCTTTATAGCTAGAGTTTTCTTTTAAGCTCATTCTCCTCTAAGATATATCTATTGGTTTTGAAGTTATAGCTCCCTGAGACCAATATCGATGGTATTCTTGAACTTGAAATCAAAAGGATCTGCATCCTTCTTCCAGCTCTGACATGTATTAGCTGCATAAACCAAGACAAAATATTTATATTATTTGAATTATAATAGGCAACATAATATCTCACTCAGAAATACTATGAAGATTAAATAAAATAATGGGTGTTAGCTTCATGGAACACTCTAGACTCTTCATGATGTTATTCCCTCTCTGTGCACTCACGCTTCAACACCCCTGGAGCCCTCTGGAATAGAAAGTATCCAAGTTTCATGTAGCAGTGATAGGGGAAAATGGTCGTATGATAGAGGTGTTATTACACTGGAAAGTGTGATGCTAGGTAAGCCACTTAAAGATGCAACCCCTCCTAACTTAGCAGGTACTGAGACCAGCTTCAGTGCCAGCAAAGTTTAATACTCACTACCATGAGTGGGGGACCCAGCAAGGTCAAATGTAAGGTGAGTTCTTCTATGTCAGGGTGAAGGAAAACTCATGTGATGTAAAGTTTACATGGAGAAGAACAGGAGCAGGAGATACAAAGTGTGCAAGTCAATCACGACTGTTAATACACACACACACACAAACACACACACACATATATTCACATTATATGACTGTTAATAAGCATATATATATGCTATATATATATATATATATATATATATATAGAGAGAGAGAGAGAGCGAGCGAGCGAGAGAGAGAGAGAGCACCGTCCAGGGTCCAGAGTCTGTGCTGGGAGTTTTACATCTCATTCATTCTCATAAGTCCTGCAAGGTAACGATTTATAATCCTTTGGATATATTCCCAGTAATGGGATTGCTGGGTCAAATGGAATTTCTATTTCTAGGTCCTCGAGGAATCACCACACTGTCTTCCACAATGTTGAACTAATTTACACTCCCATCAACAGTGTAAAAGTGTTCCTATTTCTCCCCATCCTCTCCAGCATCTGTTGCCTCCAGATTTTTTAATGATCGCCATTCTAACTGGCGTGAGATGGTATCTCAATGTGGTTTTGATTTGCATTTCTCTAATGACCATGATTATGTGCATTTTTTCGTATGTTTGTTGGCCTCATATATGTCTTCTTTTTAAAAATGTCTGTTCATGTCCTTTGCGCACTTTTGAATGGGTTTGTTTGTTTGTTTTCTTGTAAATCTGTTTTAGTTCTTTGTGGATTCTGGATATTAGCCCTTTGTCAGATGGGTAGATTGCAAATTTTTTTTTCCCATTCTGTTGGGAACCACACCATTCTCTACCCAGCACTTCCCTTCCCCCACTTCTGTATTGTTTAAAGGGACCAGACCTTCCCTTTCCAGCATTTCTCTATCACAAAGAGGAAGAAACTTCCAAAAGTTCTAATGATGTTATTGTACTTTAATATTCAGTATATAATATTATAATCCTCTAACTCTGTCCAAAATTTTCAGTGCAGTCTCAGTTTCTTTTTATTTTTCTAAAAAATGCAAATCCAATTTCTAATGATAACCAGTGAAAAAACCTAATTTGCTTGTAAGGAACTATTTTTCCAATCATGTTTGGTGGCATTTATCTACATGCTAATGAAACATGAAAGCTCAGTTCTCAACATTTAGCTACCCCATGTTGGCACCTTTGAAACCACTTTAAAGAAAAAGGGTATCATATTTAGATGTGAAGAAAATTGGAATAGGTTTGAAAAGGCTAAGACCTCAGAGTCTCTTTTCTTCAGAAAATTAGCATTATTAATATTCACGCTTTAAAGAAAGAATGGTAGAAGATGAGTTATGAAATGCAATCTGTGCATCAGATACCACCAAGAGCTTTGAAGCCAGCTTAAGTAAACCAAATTTGAATAAAGTCAGAAGTGCAAGCACATACTTGTAATCCCAGCACTTTAGGAGGCCGAAGAGGGAGGATCACTTGAGCCCAGAAGTTAGAGGCTGCAGTGAGCTATGATCTCACACCTTCACTCCAGCCTGGGTAACAGAACAAAACCTTGTCTTAAAAATAAAATAAAAAATCTGTTATCACATCTGAATTAGAGTAGGTTCCTCAAATTTCAGCCAAAGTCAGAAATCCAGGAAATAATATTACTAGTCAAGGATGTGGATATTTTTGCCCAGTAAAACTGATTATATTTTTCCCTGAGGAAAGACTGATGTTAAGAGAAGACTAACACTTCGAGGCAGGTAACATAAATAACAAATTTATTCAAGTAGCATTCTTTGTTAAGGACTGGGGTCTGTTTGCACCAGTGCCTACGTGTGGATGCTCTCGTGTGGGGTCCAGAAAGCATGGCATCCACCGGGGCAGAGGGCAGATAGTTATGAGAAGAGCAGCCAGAGGGTGAAAAGCCCGTTCTCTCCATTCAGCTGCTACTCAATTTCTCAGCCTAAACACAAAACTCACGTAATGGCTGTTGAATTCCTTTTTGAATGACAATATAGATACCTCAGTCTCAGCTAAATCTCATTTTATGCTCATTTCATTTTGCTGCAGCATTTTTTGTTTTCCATGCTGCATTTTTCTTGAACAATCACCAAACTGGCAGACTCTGACTAGCTTGTCAGAAAGGAAAAGGAATTTATATTTCATAGGAAATTAATCCAATCAGTGGAACATTTATAAGAGACCAAGCCAGACTTGTTTACAAATGAACAGTACCTGAAGGGGAGAGATTTTAATCTCATTATAATATGACCTTCCAAAGATTAGGACACAATTGTTTAATTCTCCTTGTTAACTCACTGTGTTTAAAGTTTACTGTTTCTTATGGTTATCAGGGAAAATAAGGAAACTAAAAATCACCTTATTCTGATAAAATAGGAAGCGGGAGGAGGTAAACCTATAATAACCGTTAATACTGTGATGAAAATAGCCTTCCATAAAACAAGGATAAACAACGTTGCAGTCTAATTTACTTCTGCATAAAATGTAAACTAGAACTCAATGTGCAATAAAATATTAGTATCTTTACTGCCAGCATAATCTTAACTAACCATTTCTTATTTCTGTAGTTACAGTAAGTCACCTGCATGAAATTGGACTGAATAAGGTTAGCCCAGCAATTCAAAGTACTGGGGCTTTCCACTTTTTCCATTTCATAAAATCTTTTTTCATTAATGTTCTCACACATTTCTAAGCTATCCCCAAACTGGATCAGCCTCTACTCTTTTCAGAATGTCACCAACCCAAAACAGTTTTCTTCTTAACAATCCCCTTCTTTGTAATACATAAACACATTCTTCAGGGGCACTATAATTATCCAAAATGAGCTTTAGTACTGCAAATTACTTCAGCACTCCTATGATTTATCTGTAGTAAACATACTTTATAATATTTATATTCCCATTAAAACTGCCACTAATAATGAATCGACAGAATGTAAACATTTATATGATACAGCACGGACAAACACCGGATGCCCCTATAATAGTTACATTCCTTGCTCTTCCTATCAGGTTGGGAAAAACCAAGGCTTGGCATTTTGCCATGTTTATGAAAATACCTTTGAAAATGGCTCAGCACATTGCACTTCACATTTGCAACCATTTCCTTTAAAAAGATGGCATTCGTCTGTACTTATGAGGTCTGGGTTATTGCATTTTCACATTATGCATCATTACTCCAAGTAGGTGTCTTATCAGCAGCTCCAGTTGCTGTGGAGAAGATTGGAATTAAGCACTGGAAGCTTTTTATTTATTTTACATGCTTTATTCCTACAAGATTTTCTGCATATAAGCTTCTTTGTTCGGCTGAGAATTGGATACATTGCCAAGGCATTGTAAAATTTACATCTTGCTTTTTCTCCTGTATTCTTTCCTAAATTGGATTGAAAACAAAGTATAGTTTTTAATTAAAGCTCTGACCGACAACAGACATTTTTTTCCCCCAAGCATTGACATTCTTGATCAGTGGTGAGGTTTCATAAAAGCCTAATAGAAGATGTTCACTACTTAAGCACAATCAGCCTTCAAGCAGTTTGTACTTCAGAAAATATCTGTGATATTCCTGACAACATAATTTAAAGATAATGATCACCAAAGTTGATCCAACGAGACCATGGACAAATCTGAAACAAATTTACCTTTTCTTTTTAGCATCATGTAATCCAAAGTGATGTTCCTGCTGACTTCAATAGAGAAAAACTGAAAGAAAAACTTGTTATTTTTTCAAGCAGTTTCAGAACAGATTTTTGATTTCTATTTTATTACTTAGTTCAATTTATCATGGTTTACTTTATCCCGAAAGTGAAATCCTAAAGTTGTCATTTTTTGGACTTCAAAATGTCTTAATGACTTAAATATCCTCAGCAAGGCCAGTAGCCAAATCATCTGAACACAGGTTTAACCAATCTGAAGATCATAGTATGCCTTGTTATGTGATTTAAGGCTAAGCTGGGCAAGAAATCAGTGGCTCTGTGTTCCCATTTGTAAAATGAAGTTGGAAAACACTTCTACCTGGGAAAAATTTTGCCCTTCTTTATGGAAGTTTTCGGTTCTTTGTCTTCTGTAACACCATGAATTTCCTCTCTCTCCCTGGGCTATCTGCCTCCTGCATCCAACATTTAGATCTTGAAATTCTTCAGGACTCAGTCATAGCTCTTTATATTCTCCTGCCATACTTTCACCTGAGGGGATCTCATCCATTTTTCAGAGCTTTAAAAACACCTAAGCCAATGATACCTAAATTTTTATGTTCGTTCCAGGGCTTCACTGAGATCTGGACTTTTACATCCAAATACTAATTGATTTCTTGACTTAAACATTTCACAGACACCTCCAGATTAACCTATGCAAAACTAGAATATTACATTTCTCCCTAAAGGTGAATAAGGTATTTTATTCATGCCAAACAAAATTGCTTCCACAAAAGCAGGTTGAGCTGATAGAAGAAATAAAGAGTAAAGTGGAAAATTTGTAGGCAGCTCTAAATAAGTATTAACTGTATAAAACAACAAATTTAAGAATTAAAAAGACAGTGAATTAGAATTTATGACAAAAATATCAGTTACCATATTAAATATAAATGAATTAATAATGATAAAAGAATCACTAAGAAAGTTTAATAATTTAAAATATATATGCACTCAATTACATGACCTCAAAATGCATAATTTTATAAAAGAATAAAATTATAAGGAGAAAAACCCAAATGTACAGTCAGTGGCAGTTTGCATTTATAAATTCAAGAAAGATATAAAGAAAAAAAATTAACAAATATTACAGCACACAAATGCAAAATAATAAAAATTGAACAATATTCTATGCCATAAAGTAAGTACAAGTAAATATAAAAAGTATATGTTTTTGACAACTATTAATAATCAAAATATACCTAGAAAATTACTATGTTTGGACATTATAAAAAAACACATCAAAGGGAAATCATGAGAGAAAAAAGAAAGTATACTAAACTGAATGATAATGAAAATACTACATTACAATTTGAAAAGCACAGCATGTAAAATATATGGACTTAGAAGCACACATTCAAAAGAAAAAATGGCTTTAGTCATGACTTAAGAATTCATCTTTAGAAATTACTAAAAGGACAGCAAAAAAAGTATAAAGAAAAAAGCATTAAAGAAAAAGAGTAAACACTGATGAATGATGATGAAATAAATGATTAAATATAATAGAGAAGACAAAGCCAAAAATTGGGAGACTAATAATATTTAAAATATATATATGTAATCAAGAGAATAATATCAGGAATAAAATAGAGGAGATTCTATAGATATTAGAGGAATAAAATAGAGGAGATTTTATTCCTGTAATATCTATAGAATTAGGAATAAAACAGAGGAAGTTCTATAGATATTACAAAGATAATAACTATATGTAATAACTTTATTTCAACAAATTGAGAAATTCAGAAGAAACTGGAAAATTTCTAGAAAACTACAACTCATAAATTTGACAAAAGATAAAATACTGAGACAAACGTAAAGAAACTAAAACAGCAATATAAAACTTCCTCCAAAATGTTTAGGTTCAAATATCTTTACTAGAAGGCTTAAGGAAAAATTAATATCAATCCTACATATTTCCAGAGAACAACAAAATAAGATAAACTCTAATACATGGTATCAGACTGGATTTTCTTGATACCAAAAACCAATAAAGAGAGTATGACAAGGGAAACATATAGTCCAATCTCATTATGAACATAGATCCAAAAATTCTTAAAACTGTAAACCCAGCAATTGGTAAAAAGGAGACTTCATCATAAACAAATTGGTTTATACTAGAAATTCAGGTTAGTTTAACATTAGAAAGGCAATGCAATTGGTCACATTGAGAACAAAATAAAAATAGACATCACCTCATTGATACAAAAAAAGCATCTGAATTTTAAAATCCATTCATGATAAAAATTAAAAACTCATGACAAACTAGAACTAGAATGGAGCTTCTTCGATCTGATAAAGGCTAATTACAAATAAAAAGAAAATCCGCTGCAAACAATCTTATCTAATGGTGAGATTTTCAAAGCATTCCTTTGAAGTCAGGGATGTCAAATATCATCACTTCACTTCAATCTAGCACTGAAGGGCCTTGATAGTACTGAAAGGCAAGAAAGAGAAATGAAAGGTACAATGACTAGGAAAGGAAAATTAAGATTGTCATTATTCTCAGTTAACATAATTTCATTTGTAGAAAATCTAACAGAAACTACAGATTAATTAGATGTATTCTGCAGCAAGGTTGCAGAAAAAAAAATCAGTTATATTTATATGGCAGTATCAAACACTTAGAAAATACATTTTTTTAAGTCACCATTTCACTGGGGAAACTCCCAGGACATCGGCTTAGGCAAAGAATTCTTGAGTAATACCCCAAAAGCACAGGCAACCAAAGCAAAAATGGACAAATGGGATCAGATCAAATTAAAAAGCTTCCACACAGCCGAAGAAAATAAATCAACAAAGTGAAGAGACAACCTAAGGGATTAATAACCACAATATAGAAGGAACTCAAACAACTCAATAGGAAAAAATCTAATAATCCAATTAAAAAGTGGACAAAGGATCTGAATAGAAATTTCTCAAAAGAAGACATATATATGGCAAACAGGCATATGAAAAGGTGCTCAATATCACTGATCATCAGAGAAATGCAAATCAAGACTGCAATGAGATATCAACTCGTCCCACTTAAAATGACTTTTAGACAATAATGAATGCTGACAAGGATATGGAGAAAAGGGAACCCTCATGCACCGTTGGGAATGTAAATTAGTACAGTTTCTGGAGAAAAGTATGGAGGTTCCTCAGAAAACTAAAAATAGAACTACCAGGGCCTGGCACGGTGGTTCACACCTATAATCCCAACACTTTGGGAGGCTGAGGCGGGCAGATTATTTGAGATGAGGAGTTTGAGACAAGATTGTCAAACATGGTGAAACCCCGTCTCTACTAAAAATAAAATAAAAATAAAAATTAGCCGGGCATTGTAGTGCACACCTGTAATCCCAGCTACTCAGGAGGCTGAGGCACGAGAATTGCTTGAACCTGGGAGGTGGAGGTGCAGTGAGCTGAGATTGCACCACTGAACTACACAGCATGGGTGACAGAGTGAAACATGTCTAAAAAAAAAAAAAAGAAAAGAAAAAGAACTACCATATGATCCAGCAATCCCACACCTAGCTATATACTCAAAAGAAAGAAAATCAGTATATCAAAGAAATATGTGCACACCCATGTTTGTTGCACTATTCACAATAGCCAAGATTTGGAAACAACCTAACTATCCTACAACAGACAAATGGATAATGTGGTACATATGCACAGTGGAGTACCATTCAGCCATAAAAAGGATGAGATCCTGTCATTTGCAACAATGTGGATGGAACTGGAGGATGTTTATGTTAAGTGAAATAACCCAGGCACAGAAAACCAAACTTTGCATGTTCTCACTTATTTGTGGGAGCTAACCATTGAACTCAAGGAGGCAGAAAGTAGAATGATGGTTACCACAGGCTGGGAATGGTAGTGGGGAGGGGAGGGAAAGTGGGGATGGTTAATGGGCACAAAATATGGTTAGAAAGAATAAATCAGACCTAGTATGACATAGCACAACAGGGTGACTACAGTCAACAAAAATTTATTGTATGTTTTTAAAATAATATAATTGAAATGTTTGTAACACAAAGAAATGATAAATGCTTGAGGTTATGGATACCCCGTTTACCTTGATGTGATCATTACACATCATATACCTGTATTAAAATTTCTCAGGTGCTCCATAAATATATATATCTACTATATACTCATAAAAATTAAAAATTAAAAAAAAGCATAAAAATAAATATCATAAATAATAGCATTTACATACAGATATTTATGAAAATATTAATCAAGACAGAGCAGTGATGACCATTAAAAAACAAAGATTCATAAATGGACACATATTAAAATTAAGAAATTTGGATTGTCAAGAGAAATTTATTTACATGTGAAAATGGTTTTGTGATTATATTTTAAGAGATGTTATATTACAGAGATATATACTGAAATATGTATATGTGAAATTATATAATGTCAAAATTATCTTAATCTGGAATTCAAAAAATTGGGTGGGGTATAAGTTAAACAAGATAGGCCAGGAGTTTATATTTAAAGCTGGATATGTTATACTACTCACCCCTCTTTTGTACATATTTCCAATTTCTGTAATAATGACCCAGTGAGAGCCAACACTGAAAGTCAATAATGAGCTTATATGCAAAATATATTAAAATTTCCATAATTGACAATAAAAAGCCTGAAAACTCAATAGAAAAATGGGCCAATGACACCACCAGGTGCTTCAAAAAAGATAAAATGCAAAATGGACAACAAACCTGAAAAAGTGCTCGAACTTATTTATAAGCAGGAAAATGTAAATAAAACAATGAGAAACTACCACATACCAAATTTGAGGGAAAAAGTAGACAATAACATTGGCAAAGAAGTGAAGGGATGGGTTTCTCATACATGCTGTTGGGATTGGAGATTAGAACAATCACTTTCAGAAACACTTTTGGATTCTAGAAAAGCTGGAAATTGACCCAGAAATTCAAATTCTAGGCTTATGCCCTAGAAAACTCAGACATGTGCACCTGGATACCTACAAAAGATTGCTTATAACAACATTGTTCCATTTGGCTTTATACTAAAAATAAATTAGAGGGCCATCAATAATAAGATGAACAAGTAAACAGGTTTATGTACTAGATGGAGTACTACACAGTAATGAAAATGCACAATCTACAGCTACGCCAACAATGGAAATAAATCTTACAAGCATAATTCATTTGCTAAAAACTCAAGAACAGGCTGAACCAAACCATGCTATTTAAGATTGCATATTAGGCAGTAAAACTGTTAAGAAAAACAAGGAAGGAATTACTATATAAGTCTGGATAATACTATTCCCATGAAGGGAAGAAGGGGATTGTGACCAGGAAGGTGTTCAGGAGTTGCTTCTAGAGTGAGGGGAATGTTATATTTCTTGATCTGATTTCATGGTGTTCACTTTATAATACCTTGTGAAATTGTACAATTATATTTATGCACTTTTCTGTAAGTCTGTTATAATTCACATTAACAATTAAAAGAAAGAAAAGAGTTATTGTCTCACTGCAGAAGGCCATACAGAACAATAAAATCTTATTCTTTTATGAAATTGTTTTTTGTTGGAGGTTGGGAGGTTGTTATTAGCTATAATTTTTGAACATGTGAGAAGTTTTTGAACTTAATGAGAAATGAAAATGAGCCATTTTTACCTTACTGGTAGGCATTCTAAATGATAAAATATACCTTAAGAAATATACTCATATTTTCAATTAATGGTGTAAAGAGATATTTAAAACTAGGTTAACAATTGCCTTGAAGAAAGGCTTGTTTTAGTAAAGAAGAATAATGGTCAACTATGCAATCCATCTCAATAAAATGATGGGCACTTTGTCTCTGTTTTCTTCCATTCAGTTTCATAATTTCCTAATTAGTGTCATTTGGATGGGTGAATGTGTATTACTTTGGCCCTCCCCATCACTCCACCTGCCATCTCATGTGCACTCTCTCTCAATATTCTTTTGTATTTTGTTTGACTGTTTTATTGAAAAGTCATAAACAAACAGTATTAGTTTGCTAGGGCCACCATAACAAAATATCACAGACTGCGTAGTTCAAACAACAGAAATTTATTTTCTCATTCTTTTAGAGGCTGGAAGTCCAAGAACAAAGTGTCAGCAGGTTTGACTTCTCCTGAGAACTCTCTTTTGGCTTGCAGATGGGCCAGCCTCTTGCCATGTCCTCACATCACATTACTTCTGTGTGCATTACTCCCTGGTGTCTCCTTCATTTCTTATGAAGATGTCAGTCACACTGGATTAGCGCCTCATCCTTATGAATTCACTTAAGCTTAATCACCTCTTTAAAAGTCCTATCTACAAAAATAATCACATTATGGTTTAGGACTCTAACATGCAATATGATGGCACACAATTCAGTCTATAACACGAGCTCTTTCCTTTTGATAATATTATACCTAACCACTTTTCAGAGTATCCAGTGTGATATAATAAATTTCAAATTTGGCAACTCTACATTGTTGCTCAGAAAATGACAAATCATAAGACCTATCATCTAATCTTCTCTCCTTTTAAGGGTAAAATACAGATAATACATTTAAATAAATGGAGTATATAAAATGGGACATGAAGCTTTTTAGAAGTTCCAGTTGAAGATTATAGATACATTTCAAAAGGACCTGGAGAGGAAATGGGCAATAAATTATGAGCTGCAGCTCTTCCTAAAGTCATCAGAAAAGACTTTCTTTCTTCCCTTGAAAATATCTCCTGGTAAGTCAACTGTTCTTCCTTTCTGATAGATACTTTGGATAATGGATGTCGCCCTAAAAAAGAGAATCCCGTTTTCACACAAAGGGAGAAGAACACAAAGTTAAAATACAAGAAGGACAGTAGGTCCCCACTCACAGCCCACACCATCTTTATCTCATGCTTCCAGCCTCTTCCCACTCACTTCAGCCTCCTCAATGCCAATTTATTATCCAAAAAATACATCTAATTATGTCATCACCTGCTTAAATATTTGAATGTTTCATTGTTTCCAATAGACTCAAGTCTACATTTGATAGCTTGGGATACAAAGCCCTTTATAAGCATACTCCAGCTTACTCTGGCAAATGTATTTCCTGCTACTTCACTCCATGTGTACTCTAAGCCAACAGCATAAAACTCCTCAGCAGCCTCCGGGTTCATCCACTGACTTGCCTAGAATTCTCTTTCACTGCATGTGTGCCCAGGACGCTTCTCAGCTTTAAGACACAGCTCAGAGGTTACTATATGAGGTGCTTCCTTACTGCCCAAGCAAGTTTAGTCTTGCTTCACGCCACCACAGAACACTTTTCTTGCCTCAGTTATAGTGCTCATGATGTTATACTGTAACTGTTGATCTGCAGCCAAGCCCTGCACTCTAGGCATAGGCAACTTGTACACAATGTCTTGTATATATTTGTAGCCTCAGTTCTTGGCATATGGTAAGAAATGAAACCATGATAACTCCCACTAACTATGATTTTAATGTAAAAATTAATGCATTCTTTTATTACATTAATAAATATCCCTGTAGATATCAAGGGTCTCCTACAAAAAATAGTCACTGAGGCTGCGGAAATACATCTGTGACTGTCAGATGTATATAAGAATCTCACATTCTAAAGGAGAAAGATATCAAACAACTTACTGTATCATTATCTCACTCATAACAAGTTCTAGAGAGGAGGAAAAAAATATGTGACGTTTGAAATATATCATAGGTAGCATGATTTCATCTAGGGAATAAATGGTTAAGCAAGGTTTTCTTATGAGTTACCACGAATAAAGAGAGAGAGAAGTGAACCAGGCCATTATACCGAAAATGCAGTTAAGTGTAAATGATATGAATTATTATTACACAGTGTATTTGAGTGTATTTGTTTTTAATAACTTTCTCTTAATGATGGCAAAAATCATGATTTTATTTTTTATATACTGCAATAATATTAGATTTCTTTTACTAGTATATTAATGTTAGTAAAAATAATGATTGATTTAACAAAATGTAGCAATTAAAAGAAGATAAAAGTGTCACTGTATAGAGACATGGTAAAAACGATTATAGATAAATAACCAGTGCTAAATTCCACACAATGCAGAGGAAAAGGAAAAGAATTTCAGGTAAATGGAAATAAAAAGGAGTGAATGCCTTAAAGAAAGAGCTTGGCATATAGAGAAAATGAGAGAAGTCCAGCATGAATGAGGCTCTGAGGGAGAAATGGCACATGTTGGAAGATGAGGCAGGGGACACCAGTGAGGAGAATGAAATTGATAAGACAAGAGTGTTTTGAGAAAGTCATATGAAGGAGGTGGATGAACAAACAACAGAAGACTGAGGAGGCATTAATGAAAAATCAGCTTAGTGTCGCATTACCGCGCACCTGCTGTGGTCCCCTCTCATTCCTGAGACGGCGGAGACCAAGAACCTACAACATTCTCTCGGGGGAGCTGTGCCTCACCAGCACCCCAAAAACCTGGTTACAATTCCAGCCAAGGGAAAAAGTGTTTCAGGAAGGGAAGAATCAACTGTGTGCAACAGTGCTGACAAGATGAAATCCCAAAAGCATCAACTGCATTTAACAACATGTGGGTCAGTATGTCCTGAGCCAGAGAAATGGTCCTGCCTAAAGTCTGATGTATCTTTTTCTGGATTTTGGATGAATGAAAATAAAGAGGGTCTTAGCCAGAAGATAAGCCTTGATCTGTCTCCTGTGTCATGGCCCAATTTTTCAGAGAAATTTATTTTTCAAATTCATTTCTCTGGATATGGATTGCATAAAAAGATCATAATTTTTATTTTACCAATTATTCTTTATTTTCTTTGATGACAAATTAAAATTCCATTACTAGATGTTTTATCCTGTGCAAGTCATTTATCTGTCTGAAAGTTCAGTTTCCATTTCTGCCCCGTGCAGAAAAGTATACTACAGTGCACAGTTTTTGTTAAGTTTAAGGATAATGTACAACCAGCCCCTTGCATAAAGCAAGTACTGCCAAGTAGCTTGGATTCTCATTCAGCACCAGTAGAACTTCCTCCCTTACCATTCTGTTTCACTCCCCTTCTTCAAACCGTAAGGAGAAAATGAGTCTAAGCTTTTATCCTTGAACATCACATGCTTACCCATGAGGTTACACAACCATTTCCACATAGGATCAGCGTTTGATGACAATGCGATTTTCTGGGTGTCATTGAGTTCCAAAAGTAATCAGTACTCAATAAAATGCCTTTAAAAATATGTAGACAAGTAGCTGACTTCCCAAATAGGTAGATTCCTTAAAACAAACAGTAACTTAAAACAAACTCCATGAAACTCATGAAATTCTATTTCCCGAGATTAACATTCAAGAGATGTTAGGTATGCCATAAACATTGTTTAGAGTATTGCAGTTATTTTAACTTATTCTTTTTAAGAGTAAATCACATTTACAGAAGCACACTTATAAGGGCTGGAGAAGACAATGCCATGCACAATAAATAGAATTGTTGTTTTTACTCTTGTCAGTGAACAGTTACCAAACACCCATTAGGTACTGAAGCTCATGGAAATGAGTGTGAATTAACCCATTTCTTATCCAAAAATACATTTTTCAGTGACTTGATTTTTTTTCTAGTATTTGGGGTAGACTAGAAATCAATCTGTTATCAAGTTTAAGTTTTTGCAACAGCAAACATTTTTAGATTACATGAGTGTGCACACGTGCGCGCACACACACACTAAAAGCATCTGAAATAGAATATATTCTATTATAGTAAATGTACTCCCTGACTGAGACCTGGTATGCCAGCCTGAAGCAAATTATTATAGCCTAGCTATTAACTCCTAAAAACAGGGGCGCTATAATGGAAACACTTGGAGACTAAAGAGTGGGCAAAACTACAATGGTGCAGCAATGAAACAAATTTGTCTAGTTGGACATGTCATGGCAGGGGTTATGTGCCAGCCATCCCTGCCTTGTAGCACCAACCTGTACGTTCAGTTCAATTTTTTTTGTCCTTTTTTACTGTACACCAAAAAAAATTTTTTTAACAGTCTCTTTCTTAGTTTGTCTTTTCTCCTCTCTGGCAAAATTCTTAGGTCAGACTGGTCTTTTAAAACTGTACCTTCCTCTCCCCACCCAAGAAAAGGGTGAGAGCATTTGTTGAAGCAGAAGTCATGTGTAAAAATTGCTAAAGTAATCAGAAATGAAAAGGCCAGAACTGTGACCCTTGGCAATTTTGTAGCGCCCTTGTTGAGTGACTATATATGTGAGTGCACATTTTCTAATGCAACCCAGTAGATTCTGACCATTTTCTAGAGTGTAAGACTATTTTCTTTGAGCTTATGTTAGGGCTATAATACATTGCCATCTAAATTTATGTTGTGAGACAGCTGTTTACTATCTTATAATTAGGTAGGCCAGTAGAATGTGTTTGTATATCTATTAGACATACCCAAGACTTTAAACAAATCATTTGTATAGTGACATCTTGTTAAGAGAAACTCACAAAAATTAAAATATCCTACTTAGCTTGCAGATTCAAACCACAGGCACAAATAGATAACTGCAAAATTTATCTGAAATCACAAAGAAAATATAAAGAATTGAATGATGCCACATGTACCTCAATTTAAAATTGAGGTATAATTTTCATAAAATAAAATGCACACAGACCTTATATGTAACAATTTGATGTGTTTTGAGCAGTGGAGACACTCACTTGTGCAACCCACAAATCTGTTATAATAAGGAACATTTCTATCACCCCAGAAACTCCTATCCATTCACTCTGTTCCCCTACCAACCCTCTTTCCACAGGAGGCAACCACTGTTCTGATTTCTCTTACCATAGATCAGTTTTGTCTTCTCTAAAATTACACAGACAAGTGTAAATAAACATTTTTGCGATTGACTTTTCTCATTCAGCATAATGGTTTTCAAAGTCATTCACACATTTACCTGTACAGTAGTTCTTTTATTTTGCTGCTGAGTGGTATTTAATTGCCTATATTCAAATTGATTAGGCATTCACTCATCAATGAATATTTGAATTGTTTTGAATTTCAGGTTATTATAAATGAAACTTCTAAGAACATTATTGAACAAGTATTTTTTTTCAATGTACGCTTTTTTTTTTTTTTTTTTTTTTGATAAATACCTAGGAGTAGAATTGCTGAATCACAGGGTAGGTAATTGTAACTTTAAAAGATACCGCCAAATGGAGATCCAAATTAGATGTATCAGTTTCATACTTCCTCCAACATATGAGATTTCTGATTGCTACAAATACATGTCAATATCTAAATATCATTTTTTAGCATTTTAAAATTTATCCCAGTATGTACTAATATCTCATTGTGCTTTCAATTTTCATAAGCCTAATGACTAGGGATGTTGAACATGTTTTTATGTGACATTTATCTCCCTTTGTAAGTACCTGTTCAAGACTTCCATCCATTTATTAAAAATAGCGTTGTTTGGGGTTTTTGAAATTGATTTATGAAAGTTCTTTACATAATCTGGCATAAGTCCATAATCAGATATATATGCGCTAATATTTTCTTCCACTTAGGTTTCTGATGAGCAGAAATTTTTAATATTTATGAGGTACAAATTATCAATTTTTCATTTCAGTTATTGCATTTTTCTGTTCTAGAATTTCCATTTCTTAAAGATTTTACTTCTCTACTGGGATTTTCTATCTGTATATTTTTCATGTTCATCCTTTTTAAAAAATTCCTAAACATAATAAAATCGCTATTTTAAATTCTTTGCTAATTCCAACATATGTTTTATCTCTGTATCTGTCTATATTATGTTTTATTTCCCCCTGGTTATGGATCACCCAATTTCTTGTTTCTGTGCCACTTAGTAATATTTTATTTTATGCTAAACATTATAGGCACCATGTTGCTGAGAGTCAGAATTGTTTTAAAATATTTATTTAAAGCAAACTGAGTGTTATTCTGGCAGGAAATTAATAGTGTATCCATTTAATTGTTAAAATAGGTTTATAGTATTTCTAATTCTAAGTCTAAGGTAGCCCTATTCCCAACATCTAAACTTTTAGGAACTAAACTGAATGTCTACTGTGTTTAGCAAAACTTCAGCTGGTCATGACCCCACCTCTTTGGAAATGTGCATCCTCTAGAATCCATATTTACTTTTACAGCTCGCCAGCCTCACCGCGTCTTTCACTGTGCATTCACAGCTTGGTAGTGAAAAACTTAAAAACAGTTTCTAGGAAGACTTTATTTCTGCATAGTTCCTTTCTCTGTGGTCCTTGGCCTTAAAGATTCCAACCCATCCAACAGCCCTGAACTGCAATCTTTGCCTCCTAAATTCAGCAAGGCTATCAAGCTCTGTTTGGCAATCTGGAAGGCTATCAACCTTCCTGCTAGCAATCTGGAAACCGCCTCCAGGTAGAGAAAGTCATGGTGATCAAAGAGCTTACTTTGTGTGTTTCCTTTCTAAGACCACGGCCCTGTGTTGCCTCTGGTGGAATGTCTAAAACAGTCGTCTCATACATTGTGCCCAGCTTGATAGCTGTTTATGGTGAGTGGACTATCCCAGTGTTAGTTACTCTCCATGTCTGCAATAGTCTCCCAAGATCTGTTATTCATGACAGTTACCATGCATCAGAAACACAAAACACGGGTGCTAGTCAGTGAAAGGCCGAGACATATAAAAGGACCTCAAATGTTTTGTTTTCGTTGTTTTAATAAAGACTCCTTTTAAAAACCTTGCTTTGCTGATTTCAGCAACCCCGAAGCCTAACAGATTTCTTCTGCATTATACCCTTCAGCTAAGTGGGGTTTCAAAGATAATATAAGAAACTCTTTAAAAATCCATTAGTACTTAAAAAGAGCCAAATACATTGTATACATTCAGGAAAAACAAAAAACTATGAGATGCGATTTTTGGAAATGAGATCTGAGGTATATATGACATTTGATCTCATTTCTTTTTCTTATTTGTATTACGAGCATATTCAAAGTTGAAGGTGGAATCTGGACTCTTGACTTTTTAAAGTCTAAACTACAAATATCCCAAGTTTTCCTTCACTGAGCTCGAGCTATTTTGCATCCTGCTTCAGTGTATACTCACGCCCAGCCTCTGCCACCCTCACACTTACACACACTCCCACACAGATGGACACAAATGGCCCTGTGAGAGCAAATCCCTCCCTTCCTTCGCAAAGGATGTAGAAAGGCCAGGATCATAACACCATTTGAAATAGTGCCATTTTCATTATCACTATCCCTTTTTCCACATTCCATCATGACTTCGTGTCTGCTGATTTTCCTGACATAGTATACAGGAAACACACACACATGCACTCACAAAGTGAGAAACACAGTATTACTGATTTCAATTTAAACCATTCAAACAATTAACATAATCTTGGATAAAAAATAAAGACTCTAGGTGCAGAAATGTGCTTCTGCTGCTGCTTTTGGACGGCCAGTTCTGCTCCCCTGTGTCCCGACTTTGTTAGCAGTGGCTGTGCAGCTGTGTCGGGAGCAGCAGTAGTTACAGACAGTGTCTAAAGCCTCCTGGACAGAGGACAAAATATAACTGAATCATGTTGGAGGAGAAAATAGCTAAAATTCAAACACTCTTTTACTAAGAAACCTTCAAAGGAAAAAAAGAACAGACTGAAAAATGAGCTGAAGCAAAAGAGCGGCAGAGGCAGAACACAAGAAAAAGAGATCAGGAAGAAGAAATCCCTTCATCTAGTTTAAAGTCAAAATGCCCCTTGGTGAAGTAGACCTTTAAGTGTAAAGAAGTGAACTAAACTTATTTGTGTAAATGAGGCAAAGGGGGCAGTAGGACGGTCTCCTTACCTTTCACACACAGTTAACTCTGTAACGGAAGGCTGATCCCCTCACTTTGAATTGCTGGTTAAACCCGTCTTCCCTTTCTCTGTCTGCAGGCTTTAGTTCAGGTAGTGCACTAGATATTCATTCCAGTTCTTGGTCCATGATTTGCCCATGGTACTTCTGGGTCTTCTTTTGTGTTGCCTGAGCAAGGTAAATAAAAAGATTGAATAAGGAGAGGATTAAGAATGTGACACTGAGAGAATTGCAATAATCTCTCTCAATTCACAGAGCAAGAAAGTGGCAGAGGCAGAGATCACATTGTCACAGGGTCCCTCTGTGATTCAAGGTTCTATTCTTTCCGCTGTGCCTTATTCTCTTCCCTTGGGTTCTGAATATTTTGGAATGGGAGTACAGTTGAGTGGGTGGTTTATGTTTGTACAAATTGGCATTCCAGACCAAACATTGGCTATGTTTGTGCAAAATCTTTCCAAAACCAAACATTGGCTTATGTTTATACAAATTGTACAAATTGTAGTATATGTCATGAGACAATGTTACATTTGTTATTATTTAACAACTTTTAGTTAAAGATTATGAAATTTAATGAAATTAAGGATTAAAACCTATCATGACATTATAGCATCTAGTACAACACCTAATTTCTCTTCAACAAGTGTCTGAAACTGTATAGAGCTTTTATAAAGTTATTGGTGAATGAGATATATTGCTCCAAAACTAACCTCTCTTAGCACCCATGGAAAGTAAAGATCCTATTATTTATTTTTAAAAAATAACTTCAATCAAAAATCCAGAAAGATATTATTTATCACTACAAATAATGTATTGTCTAAGAGGTGCCATTGACCTAGTTTTGCACTGAAGTGACCAGAATCTTGACCCTACTATTCACGGAGGGAGCATCCAGGGGTGGTTTTAAGCCAATCTGTGCTGTTACGGCAGTATTGATTATTAAAATATTTAAATAATTTCATTTTGATTGGTAAACATCAGCTATAATAAGCAGTAACATGATTTAATAATATAAATTCCAGCACATATGGTTTCTCTCAAAAACCAAACATACACTGTAATTCCAGAACATTTTTTTCCTTGATCAGGCGCTGTGCACAGAGCTGAGGTTCTGCTCCCAAACTTTGCTATTTATTCCAAATATCAGGACAGGAGAGCCAGCTTTGCAACCAAACTGAAGAGAATCGATTCTATGATCTTCCACAAGAAATTCCCAGAATCTGCCCAAGAAGAGAAACAAGGACCATGCTCAGGTAGTAAATGAAGAGCCTGCTGAGGCAATTGTCAAATATAGGTGCTACACAGCGCTTTGTCCAGGTAAATTTTTAAAGAGCACTGGTCTTTTTAACAACTTATTTCCTGGTAGGTGGTGACTATCCTGTGAGTTGGAAAAGGTCAGGAGGGGGATTGTCTAAAAATCTGCCAAAACACATTTAGTAGTTAGAAAAGCACGTATCCCAGGGAGCTACAGTGAAGCCCTATTTGTCACACTCACGTAAATTTGTCAACCCGTCCCCATCCACTTCTTCCCTATGCTTATCATTTCTCCTAATCCTAGGAACATACCAAGCTTGCTTGTCTCCAGCACATAACCCCCTACCTTATTCAGCTATCAGTAACTGTAATTGCACTCTCTCCCCTTCTTTATTTTCCCCTTTAATTTTTGTCCCAGTTAATATGTTGGCATCTGGCAGCCCCACCTCACCTGTTGACACCAGCCTTCTCCTGATTCACCCCAGGGTGTTCAGCTGTCTCATGCTCCCAGAGAGCAAGAAAGATAAAAGCCCTGGCCCCTGGCTCTATAATCCCAGCAACAACCAATCTTCACTCTCTTCTTGCCCTTCCACTCCTTCTCTCTCATTCCCTCTGGTTCCTGTTTTTTGAATACTGGTTTTTGACTAATCCGCAGAGAGAATATATTAGTCTGTTTTCACACTGCTATAAAGTCTTACTGAGACCAGGTAATTTATAAAGAAAAGAGGCTGATCAGCTCACAGTTATGCAGGCTGTATAGGCTTCTGCTTCTGGGGAGGCCTCAGGAAACTTACAATCATGGCAGAAGGTGAAGGGAAAGCAAGCACATCGTCACATAGCTGGCAGGAGAGAGGGCCAAGGAGAAAGTGCTACACACTTTTAAACAACCAGATCTTGTGAGAACTCATTGACTACCACAAAAACAGCAAGAAAGAAGTCCTGCCCCATGATCCAGTCACCTCCTACTAGGCCCCTCCTCCAACCCTGGGGATCACGATTCAATATGAGATTTGGGTGGAGACACAGAGCCAAACCATATCAAGGAGGAAGTAAAATGGAAAAGGAGGGGCAGAGACTTGAAGAGTGATGAGGGGAATCATATCTCAGAAGAAGAGGTATGAAGCAGCATCTATTAGTCAGAGAGGACCACTGTCACCTAAAAGCTGACAAGTAAGTGGGAAATTATCAGAACAGATGGAAACATGATTCTGACAGGGACATTATTTATCTGGAAACTGCATAAACAAAAGATCATGTCACCTATTAGTTACTCCAAGATTACTTCTGGTGTGTTTGCTCTGACAGTTGTCCTCTAATCTCTATGCTTCTGGTCTTAGATCTAAATCTTTGGCAACAATAAAAGGAGGAATATTTTCAACTCCACTGATGGAAGCAAGTAGTTTTTGAACTGATTATGAATCAATGCTGAGAATCCATTCAGTGAGAGCAGCAGCTGCTGAAGAAACTTTTGTCCCTCACCCAACAGCTGTTTCCAGCCCTTTCTTCTTCAATATCAAAGCCCTAAAGTTCTGAGAATAAAGATGCTAGAATTTTAATATACTTAATTTTCTTTTTTCCTGGAAGCTAGTACTGACCCAAGAGGAAGTCTACTGGAGGGCGTCCAGAAGCATTTTTCTCCAAGATAAAAGATATCTGCTAGAACAAAAGCTTTGTCAGTCCCCTACTCTACCCCATCCCAGCCTCCGACCTTTCTTCCTATTTTTGACACAATGTAGCCTGAGGATGGAGGCTTAGAAGCTGCTGAAGCCATCTTCTGACCAGGAAGGCATAGTGATGATGCACTGTAGATCACAAACCAGAAAGCCAGAAGGGGCCTGGATCTCGGTGAGTTCTTGAGCTGCTAAACTGACCTGGAAAAGACTTCTATACTTATGATTTTCCCTTCTCTTTAGTACATATATTTTTTCCTGGTATTTTGTGACTTGTAGATGAAAGCATCCAAACAAGCTAGTGCACTTTAAAGAACCCCACATTGACCTGTGGCATGCCAAAGCATCCTCTTTCGTTTTGTAACCGGAGTAGCTGTAGTTGGATTCCCTGGTTCTGACACCAGGAGTGGAACCTGGGCTGCCTGGGTGAAAAGCAGGAATGCTAACCACTAGACCATCAGGGAAACAGACTAGTTATTGCCGGAACTTAGGCACTTGGCCTTCCTAAATTGGGAAGAATGGGGAAAGGGGTCCCAGCGGCACAGTGAGTGTTACAACTCAAATTGAACTCATGGACCCAAAGAGTGTGTGATAGGGCAATTTATTAAGTAGAGCCAAAAGATAGCTTCCACACTATCGTGGAAGGGGACCCAGAGAGAGGGTGCCATCCAGGCTGGGGCAGCTAGAGCTTTTACCCCTGAGTTATTCTGTCCCCATTCATGTTCTTGTCCAATCAGAGGGGTTCTTCCAAACTTCCTTTGGATTAATTAATCTTTGATCCTTTACCTGATTGGCTACTGTTTTACAACACTGAGTCACAGAGCCCCCACCTCCAAGAGCCAGAGGGGAGAAAATCAGAGACAGAGCCCCTACCTGGCCTGCCAGAGGCAGGAAAATGGAAATAAAGGCACCTAGCCTGCCAGGGAAAGGGAAACAAAGGGCCTTGGTGGGAAAACCTGAGAAGTCCTGCCCTGGAAACAACAGCCGACTCCAGGAAATCCCTCTGACACAGTCCTTCGTTTTCATTCTGAGTGCTTAGCTTTTCTGATAGACCATCAATAGGAGATAACGATTATCCCAGAGGAACTGTGGAATTTAAAATGATGATAGAAATTTAGAATTGATGGGATTAGACACACACTCTCTTTTCTTCATCAGCACTCTTTTCTACCAAATTGTTCTTGGGAAGTCATCAAGCTTCTGTTCAGTTTTCCTAAGACAGGGAACTCATTATATCATGAAACAGCCCAACTCTTCTCTCCCCTTTCTTTATATAATTCAATTTTCCTACCAGACCATAAAACAACACATATTAGGAGAGAAAAAGAAGAATTCAATAGCATTAATTATTTCATTGATGCACATTTTTAAAATGCACTGATCTGCAATGAAACCACTTGAAACTTGGAGAAAGATAATATGTGGAATAATATTATGTTTTTCCTGAATTTTTATAACTTATTAACACATTTTTGATTGATTTAAAAGTAAAGAAAGTGAACAAGATTAACATTATCTTGTAAATAACCCAACCAACACTAATAATGTTATTAGTAAGGCAGCCTCACTGCACTCAAATTATTAATTAATGGGATGTAATTAAGAGTAAAAGATAAAAAGAAAAAATAATTTATGAAATATAATAACACTATGAAGAAATTTTATGATATTTTTATAGCACTCTATATCAAGGAAGAAGCCTACAGGGAAGAAAACCAACTACATATTTTAAAATGTATATAATTAGTATAATATTAAACATAAATATTTACCTAAGTATTCAGAACTTGGCTTCACCCAGCAAATTTATGATCACAGAGAATTTACGCATTTATTTATTTTTTAAATGTCTTCTATTTTAGTTTCACTATTAAAATAATCAGAAGTTCAAAATAAAATTCACTGAAAATTTCCTTGGTTATGAATTTTGATGTTTGCTCAAAGCCCATTAAAACATGTTCAGTGATTGATGGGCTGATTTGAAATTTCTTGCATGCTTGTAATGTCATCTTAAAATATTGTATGATTCTAACATTCCAAGAAAAGTTTAACAAAACTTAATAGAGCTATTTCAGTGTTATTCCATCAAATGTGAGATTGCAAAATTGCAATATATCTTCAGGCCATAGATGTGAGCTATACTATATGAAAATAGAAAACAAGCTCAAGAATTTTGTAGTATAGTCATTGATCTTACAAAAGCATCTGTCTGCTGGGACAGAGCCGAATCCTGCACACCAAAAGAGCCTTATATTTATTTAGCACTCTTGCAATCTTCTAAGACACCTGTGCCCATCTCTTAAATCTGAAATAAGAGTGTGTCATTTCAACCTACAAAAGTATATCCAAAATACATATTGTGTATTACCAGTTTGGACAAAGTAATAAACAAGATAACTTGTATCCCAATTTTTTTTTTGATTCTTTGTATTTTACACAAAAATATCCAACTGAATGGTGAAAAAAGGGTAAACCAGTAAATCACATATTCAAGGTCATGTTTCATTAATAAAAGAAATCTCCTTTAATAAGTTATATATGTAGACAAAGGCTTGGAATTCCACCAGTGTCCAGTTAAGTATCACAAAATATATTACCCCATCTGTTTTTCTTTATCTTTTTTAGGACTAACACTTCAAAAATTTACCCTTTGTATCTTCCAATTGCCAAGGACTGACTACCATGCTAAAGGTCAGCTCATCTACAACAATTCAAGTTTCAGTATTTTATTTGCTACTATTACTAAGAAAAGTAATGTTCCCTGGAAAACATAAAATAGAATGCTAGGTTCTACGTGGTGTACATTTTCTATTTGTTTTGTTGGTCATGCTATGAAAACAAAGAAGATAATTTTGTAGCTAAGTACTGCCCACACCACCTTTGAAAAATGTCACCTCTAGGAACATCACTTTCTCTTGTTGATATCCTTTATACCCTAATCTGAAAGTCAAATGAACATTTCCAGGCAAAAGAAATAAGAGCTAGGGTGTGCCAGTGGGTTGATTTTTAATTGGAAAAAGAACTCCTCTTTCTTAAAACTCAGGTAATCATTTCAATGTGTTTCTAAGCAAGACCTGAATAAAGTATTAGACAATCATGCTCAAAAGCTATTAGTGGTTTTCTAATCTAATATAAGGAGAGGGAGTTTGGAAAGTAATTGGGGTTTTCTTTATTTGTAGTTGTAGAACTTGTGGGAATTTACCAACTATACCATTTTTTAAAAATTTTCATCAGGCAAAGGCACTGAGTTTCAAGATTTTTATATGTGACTAGGAATACTGTCCCCATACATTAACTGATAGATTTAACACACCGAAAAGTGCTACAGAAATAAATACACAGTATTCATAAGATAAAATCTAGACCTGCAGATGGTGCAGGATAGGCTGTTTTGTCGGGGGGGGGGTGGTTTCCCCCTCACTACAAATAGTCTGTTATTCTAAAGTAAGATCTTATGATCATTTTTTAAAATTATTGTTTCTGGAGCCAAATTCAAAGGCTGGAGTCTACTATGTTCCCAGATAAATTTTTTTTTATCAAATTCATCAATCAAAGTATTGATTTGGAATAAAATTTAGATCTGTGCTTTTTTAACTCTGGCCAAACATTTTCACAGATCATATGATCTATATGTCCTCAATATATCATGAATGCTAGCTTAGGAAATTGCTAAACATGGAGCAATGGATAACTTTTATTTAAAAGAAGAATTGTGTGAGTCGGGCAAGAAAGCAAAAATTATTGGATGATGTTGTATGACAAAGCAAGCTGGTTGTGTTTTCTTCCTCTAAACACTTCAGCATTAAATGTAGAATTTCTTTGGTATGGCAGGTGCATGGTGTATTGGGTTCATGTTTTTAGTTGATAATTTTTGACACATGTGCTAACTTTCAGGATGAAGGAAGAGAATCAGACAAAGTGCCAAAATATATAAAATTCTAACCATCTCACCTTTAAAAATAAGTCTCTTCTCCAAAATAAAGCTCTTTCAAGAATAGAAATCCAAGTTCTTCAACTGTAGATTTTGCAGGGTAGAGGTTCAGTAAGGAATATTGAGTAGGATTTATATCCATTAGCATACAAAAACTCAATTTAAGAAACATTTGAATGGTGACAAAAGAACTATCTCCCCACTGCATCTTTAAAAGAGCACTTGGCACAATATTTCTTGTCCTGCTGATAATCATCTTTTCTTCCTGCTGTTTATCCAGTCCCCATCTCTGAAGACTAAGTAACTTTTTTAAAAAAAGAAACAGACACACAATATTAAAATAAATCCTAATCACGTGATCTGGAGACAAAGTATAATGACCACCATTTTAAATGTCATAATCTAAAAAATAAAAACTTGATATATTTTCAATATACAGAGATGTCGTTTTTCAAAACTAGTAGGATACATTAAAATACGTTCTCCTTAAGAGATTTCAAATTCATTACCAGGCAGTTATGTTTTCACTTTAGTTTTAAAAAAGGAGTTGACAGTGCTTTAGGAATAAAAATGAAAAGTAAATTCCACAGTCAGAAAGTCTAGTACCTGTGAGCCCTTGTTCCTTGGGACTTGAGATTACACATTGGACAAACCAGTAGCCTACTGATTCAATTTCAGTGAGTAACAGAGGGATTAAAGTGAAAAAAAATAAAAACACTAAAAATATATTGAGTTCTGGCTACCAAGGGTTTTATTAGCCAGATACAAAAATCAATAGGAAGCCTTTGGGCTCTCAATGTCAAGATTTTAAAAGAACCTATGAAGGGAATATTATTAGTCTTCCTGTTCATCTATTGAAATAAAATAGAGGCTGTAGCTCTCCTCTTCTGGCTGAGAACAGTAAAAGAATCAAGTTTGAGCACACAAAGGCTGCTTCACATACCCAACCTCTGAACAAGTCTTCATTCATCACCATGTCGGTCACATAGTTAAAGGTAAGGTTATGTCTGAATTTCAGAGCTGGAAGAGGTCTTGGAGATCATCTAATTAAATTTCGTGATTTTATAGTTGAGAAAGTGAATCAACAGTCACTTAGCTATTTAGTCGTGTAGCCATGGCTAGAATTCAGATCTTCTGAATATCCATCAACGGTTTTGGGGTGGTTTCCTCTTTCTGCCATACACAACAGAGATGTCGCTTGTGAATCAAAAGTCACTAGCTTTCAAGCATTTTTGAAAATATGATGAGAAAGACATTTCACATCATTCCTTATTACCACAAAAACATGAGAGAAACAAAAGTTTCCTGAAATAATACTTACTACATATGATATACCCAGGTTCTCTATTCCTTTTTAGTATATGCTACTCTATTTGTTTTTTAATGGTATGTTTATCGATTATAGAACAGGCTCCTCTAGAAGGATGTAAAGCACTGCCAGGTCCTTTGAATTTCAAGCTGTTGCTTGTAAATAAAATAATAAGACCCAATAAATAAATAAATAAAATAATAAAATAAATAATATAAATAATAATAAAATAAATAATAAGACCCAATAAAATAATAATTTCACTATTTGCTAAGAGACAATGACTTTTTTTTTTTGAGACAGCGTCTTGCTCTGTCACCCAGGCTGGAATCCAATGGCATGATCATAGCTCACTGCAACCTCGAGCTCCTGTGCTCAAGTGACCTTACAGCCTCAGCCTCCCAAGTAGCTGGGACTACAGGAGCACACCACTGTGCCCAGCTAATTGCTTTCTTTTTTCTTGACAGGATCCTGCTATGTTGAGAGGCTAGTATCTAACTCCTGGCCTTAAGCAGTCCTCCAAAATCACTGGGATTACAGGTGTGTGTCACTGCACCTGGCTATACATTTTGAAACAATAACTGTAGTCTAACTTTCCTATTTTATTGTCTTCAAAGAGACATAAAGAATTTTAATTGTGACTTCAGGAATCTACATCAACAACCCAAGAGGGAACAGAATAGAGCATGTACCCTTCAGACAGAGGAAGATCCTAAGTGAAAGTGACCAGTGCTAATTTTACTCATGCATGACTTTCTCATATCAATTCACCCCAAATTGCTTGTTCATATAGCGCTCTGACCCAGTCAGGAAGAGGATGATCTAGAGAAGCTTTATTTCCACATAACTGCTTCTACCTTCCTGATTTCCCATTCCAATCGTGTTTTGCAGAGTTGTTGGAAAATTGGAGTACCTTTCACTTTTATTTCTTTTCACAGGTAAATTGCTTTCCCCACATTTTGCTGGATAATTCCATTTTAATAATCCTTAAATACATGCCCATGTTGTTCTTTTAGTTCAGCACCCCATTCTATGGACCACGGGGAAGCCATTCTTCTACTCAATTCCCCTCTGTAAGTAGAAGATAGTGATCCCCATTAAATACAAGTCCTTTGACTCTTTTGTAGTCACATGCTTCCTCTGTACCACACCCTACTCCCTCTCCCTCCTCCCACACACTCTCACACTCTCTCTGGTTCTTACTCTGTCTTCCTGTCTCACAAACTAACACATACTGGGTAGGGAAACGTGCCGATCTGAGGTTAGGATGTACAAGTTGACTGGGTTCCTTGGGTCCTGCAGATAGGTGCACTACTCCCACTGCTGGATCCCACTATCTGTCATCATCACTGTGCACACACATACAGGTACCTGCAACCACTACTACCCAGTCCAGGGATCGAGTGACTTTTACATGGCTAGTTCTTTCTATTGGCTAGTTTTGTGATTCTGTTCATTTGTTTTCAACCAAATTGCAAGCAAAAGCCTAGTACAGAAGTGAGAGAGAAGGAGCCCTTCTGTTTTAAGAGGAATATTAAATATACACACTGGCTTTGCTTCTCACGTGTCTTCTACCTTCTACCACTACAAGGCAGGCTTAGCTCCTTTGAGCAGTTAAAAAACCTGAGGTCTCTCCCAGTGCTTTTAGACATACCAGAAAAATATATTTTGGTCATCTGAAATGGGAATGAAAAGGAAACAATAAAGGGAAGAGAAACAGAGGGAAATAAATTCCTTATAATTTATGTTAGATAACACCTGAAAGAGTTAAGGACAAAGCTGTGCTGAAGTCTTCAGCAGAGATCTTATTAGCTGTATTGTTTGTATTCATCCTTGTATCAGTTTGTTTTTGGTAGCAGCCACACAAGAGATCGAAGGGTCTTCAAAAAGTGCACTTTATTATGACAAGGATCACTCACGGTTAAGCCATCTCCACATCCCTGAAACATGCACAGACCCTCAAAAAGCACAAAGCAAATTGAGTTAAAAGTAGTAAACACACATTGGGCCACAGTCCCCCATGGCAAGCATGGCATCTTTTCCTTTTTAGCTAACATCGTTTTTCAACCAGTAAGAGAGCAGGCTGCTGAGAGGCTCTGCTCTGTGGAGCAGTCACAGAGATGGCAGGTGATGCCATCCCAGCCCTCGGAATGGTCAGAGAAGAATTCCTGCTTCTTCACATTGTGAGCTGGTGAATCTGTAACAGGTGTAACCCCAAAATCAAAGCCAGATGGCCTCAAAACTTTCCTACTGCTGCCAGTGACCCAGAGCGGAATTGTCTTTGCAGGGATCAACCCAGCAATCCTAACTTAACAGACATTCTAGTCTTAAAGTATCACAGCCCCATCACCTTCTCCCTATAGTGGAAAGATCCTGTTTTACCCCAGTTGTACAATTCTTTGCAAACTGATTTTTGCAGTGAAAACTCTATACGCCTAAGTGCAGACAAAAAGGTTTCTTGAAAATATTTTTATGTCTCTCAGATGCCTTCAGTTAAATGTGGAGGGAAATGTTTGAGGCAACTTCCAAAGTCAGACCATTAACAGGATGGGTTCTTCCACATAGAGTGGAAGGTTAAGCAATGAGAAATTCGGCCAGTCTTCTCGGCCAGTGGCCTCCAACAATGTGTTTCAGAAGGTCTTTACTTATCTGTTCTCTGCTCTCAGCCTCACCATTTGTTTGAGGGTGATGAGCCACGATTGTGACAGGTTAGATAAGGTTTCTGTCTGCACATTCCTCAAACTCAACTGAGGTTACAAAAAACAGAAACAATAATATCTGTCAATCTGAGATGCTGCAAATAAGTGATACAGAGGAGCTGTGCCTGGACAGCAGGGATTTAATTTAGAACTAGGAGCACTTGGAGAAATGTTGAATAGTCTCCCAGAATCATGAATTGTTTTCTCTGGAATGTTCCAGCAAAGTAACTTGTTCTTTTGATCATGGCTTCTTTGGTCTGCATACCCAGCGAAGTAAGTACTTTGGATCTGTTACAACAGCAAATTAGCATGTGCTATGCACCTTTACAGACTTAAATATCAGAATCATTTCCATGCAACCAGCTACATTTTAAAGCCAAAGCTTTTATACAAACAATTCAGAATGTGAGCGCTTGGTGTGGCAAGCATAATGCAATCATTTCATTTGAGAATAACAATGTAATTCCCCCGCTCCACCCTTTAAAATGTATGCTTTCTGCATAGACAGTTCACATCAATGTTTGTGAAAGGCCTGGTTCCTGAGCAGTAACTTACTGAAGAGTAGACAATTGGTGTTTCATTGCTTTGGGGCATTTGCAGCTAAATCAATCAACTCCCAAGCTAAGCTATGGTTCCTGTTCTATGTAGTGCAAAAGCACAGATGAAAAAGGTAACAACTGCTTAGAAACTACGCTGGTGCTTGTCTCCGGTGCTACAACTTAATTTCCCATAGGTCTGATTCAGCGTTATGTAGAACTTGAAGGCATGTATTTGCTCAAGGAAGACTTAGGATTTGTCTTTTATTTAGTTGTCATATAATCAGCTTTGAAATGGACTTCCTTTCTTTTTTTAAGATGGAGTCTCACTCATGTCACCCAGGCTGGAGTGCAATGGCACAATCTCGGCTCACTGCAACCTCCACCTCCCACCTCCCAGGTTCAAGCGATTCTCCCACCTCAGCCTCTCAAGTAGCTGGGATTACAGGCACCCACCATCACACCCAGCTAATTTTTGTATTTTTAGTAGAGACAGTGTTTCACCACGTTGGCCTGGCTTGTCTCGAACTCCTGACCTAGATGATCCGTGTGCCTCGACCTTCCAAAGTGCTGGAATTACAGGCATAAGCCACTGTGCCCAGCGGATGGACTTCTTTTTGATGGGATACAGCTCAGAGGCACTGACGTAATTTGCCCAGTGACTCTAGAAGTTTCAACTAAAGAATTCTGAATGTTTTTGCTCAATATTTGATGGTGTAAATGATAAGAAAATCCATCAATCACTTTCATAAAGGTAATCATTAAAACCATAGAGAAAAGTTGGTTTACTAAGATTAGTTTTAAGAACAACACAGCATTTGTTAGAAAAAATAATTTGAGAAGTATCTTAGATACCATGAAGGCATGCTGAGGGTAAGAGAGAGGCGAAAGTTCAGGAAGAGAATTTAAGATAAAATTGGAGGAGAAAAGGGAGGTAGACTAAGAAGAAAGGAAAAAGAAAGAATAGAGATAGCACAGAGAAAAGAGCAAGATGATGGATTCTATGTATAGCAATGAATGACCACATCATTTTTAAGTAAATTTGACACAAATCACGAAAGGTTTGGTGTGAGAGGGTTTCTTGTTGAACCCACTTCAGAAGCTGCATTTCAGAAAACGAATTCTGCATTTCATACTGATTTTGAGAAAAATATAAGGACTAAAATAGCTGATATACAATCAAAGATTTGTGATATGATTTGTTGACTTAAAGATGAAAGCCATTAGAAATATTTTACCATACTCAGAATCCTAGAAAATAAGAGATCATGTATTAGACAAAAATAAATACATAAATAAATACATAGAGTTTGACATAAAAAATTTACTTCAATAAAAATTGAAAAGAAATTAAGGGAATATTTTCTAATAATTGTATAGAGAAAGAATATTTAGCAAAATAAAGTAAAAGGAAATTTTTTTTTCTTTCACTTTATTTTGCTAAATATTTGAATATATGAATATCAGAAAATCAGCTGTTTGAAATATATATCAGAAAATATTTTTAACATTTAAAAGGTAGGAAAAATAATTGGCAAACATTGCTATGATATGATGAATAGCAAGAAGTATTTAATAAATAGGCTTATGAGCTGGAAGCCATCATCCTCAGCAAACTAACACAGTAACAGAAAATCAAACACTGCATGATCTCACTCATAAGTGGGAGCTGAACAATGAGAACACATGGACACAGGGAGGAGAATATCACACACTGAGGCCTGTTGGGAGGGGGAGGTGAGGGAAGAGAGAACATCAGGACAAATAGCTAATGCATGTGGGGCTTAATACCTAGGTAATGGGATGATAGGTGCAGCAAACCACCATGGCACATGTTTACCTAGGTAACAAACCTGCAAGTTCTACACATGTACCCTGGAACTCAAAGTAAAATTAAAAATTAAAAAAAGGCTCATGAATTCAATGCGATCAATGCTAACACTTTAGGAGAAATATAAGCAAAAAGCATCAATCCTGAAAAACATAAAAACGAAAATAGCAGTATCTAATGAGAATGTGCATGCTGAAATACTCAATGCTGGTAAGGATGTGATGGGATGAGCACACTCACAAACTGCTTTTTTTTCAAGTTTACTTTAAGTTCTGGGATACAAGTGCAGAACACATAGGTTTGTTACATAGACATACATGTGCCATGGTGGTTTGCTGCACCTATCAACCCGTCATCTAGGTTTTAAGCCCCATACGCATTAGCTATTTGTCCTAATGCTCTCACTCCCATCGTCCTCCACCCCCCGACTGGCCCCAGTGTGTGTTGTTCTCCTCCCTGTGTCCATGTGTTCTCATTGGTCAACTCCCACCTGTGAGAGAGAACATACAATGTTTGGTTTTATCTTCCTGTGTTGCATAAACTGCTTTTAATAAGCTTACAAATTGGTCTAGTTTTTCTCAAAGGCATGTACATATACCACTTTTCAGGAATTCTGCTTCTGTGACTCTATTCCACTGAAATTATTAGAAATATGAATAAATTAGTCTGTGTAAATATGTCAATTATTATATTGTTATAATAAAATTTTGAAATTGGCCTTAATGTCCAGAGATGGTTAAATAATGCTGCGTTGTAATGAGGAAACATTATGCAGCCGTTGAAACGCCATTTTAAAACCATGCATTGAAAAATGCCCATTAGGCATTTTTTGTTAGGAGAAAAAAAGTGAAAACCTAAATTGTATGTATACTAGAATTTCTATTTTATCCTCTCTCTATATATTTAGATAGTGGGAATAGACCATAGATACATAGGCTGGTGAAAAATACAGGAATATATATCATGGTTCTATGTGAATTTTTAGAGTAAGATTTTCATTTACTTCTTAATATTTTCACATATTTTTCAGATTTTCAAAATAATTATTTTTGTGAGTTTTACTTTTGATCATTCTTTTACCAATCACAAAACAGTATCCTCTTGAAGGATTGAACAAGTAAAACATTCTGAAATAAAGAGATGCTTAAGTTGAGATGGACCTAAAGCATAAAGCCTGTTTGATTTTCTGCAGTGTGAAAAGTAGGCCGAAGACTGCTACTGGATGAGGTGTTGCATAAGGGTAGAGATTCACAAAGTTATACTTCATTATCAAGTATGGAAATGGTCTGTCAAGCATGCATAGCTAGTATTAGTTCACCTTATTTGACTACATATACATGACTGGTGTTTAAGTGAGGTGATGCAATGTGGACTGATTAAGATAAAATGATACGGAGCCTCTTTGCAAATTCCAAGTTCATTTCTACTTATCAAACATTTGAAGGCTAGTTAACCTTAACTGATGGGAACTCTGTCACCACAGACTGCGCATGTGCAGTTTGGGAGCCCTAACAGCCTGGGTCGTGTAGATAGAAAGCGTCAAGCTACCGGCTTTGTCAAAACCCCAGGCAGGATAAGCTGAGCTTATAATTATTGGCACCATCATCGGTCCCAGTTGAACCAAGGAAATCAAGTCTTTCAGCCTCTGAAATGATTAAATTGAGACTCCATGTATTTCACCTCTGTTTTCATCGCCCATTTCCATCAAATTTCTCAGGATTTTGGACTATCAGGTATTTCTTCTTTGTTGTATGTTAACCTCTAACCTCTTACTCCTTGGTGGTTTCTTCCCATCCACAAGTAAATGGGCTAAACTTCCCTCTCATACAATAAATACTTTTTTAAAAAACGAGAAAATTCTTTATTGACCCACATGACTTCTAGCAACCACTGATCTCTTTCGTCCCTTCGCAACAAAACATTTCAGAAGACTTTTCTACAGTTTCTGTCTACATTTTATTTTCTCACAATCACTCTCAATCCAATGACCTTCATGAAGTTAAATTCAAGAGTTTGTGTGTGTGTGTGTGTTTGCCTTACTGCATGTCTTCTTGATATTTATCCTTGATGCTACTCTCCTACCCTTCCCCCTTTTTTCAAACACGCCTTGCCTTTAGTTCTCATGATTTCGAACTAAGTTCAATGAGTTGGACGATTCCTGCTCTGTCTCCTTAGTGTAGTCAAACCTCGCCACCAAATCATTAAATGTTGGCTTGGGTTCTTTGCTTTTAAAATGCAGTAATTCCCCTACTCCAGCTGATTTTATTCATGCTGATGGTTTTCATTATTACCCTACAAGATTTTTATCAAATTTTGTGTCAAGCTCCAGCCACTTTTCTGAGTGCCTGTTTAACACCACCACCAGGATATTTAAAAGATGCTTCATAACATCAAATTCCAAATCTGCCACAGTCTACTCCATCACTACTACCCATAACTTTATTCTTATGTTTTCCATCTCATTGAACGGATATCTCACTTCGTTAAGTAGCACATGCCACATATTTTAGCATCATTTGTAATACCTCTTCCTTACCCCCTTTACCAACTCAATACCAAACCTGGCTGATTTTTGCCTCCTAAAATACATCTACTATTTTCTCCCTCTGCTGTATCTTGACTGGTATCCCTGCTTTTATTCTTACCTCCCTCAAATCTGCTCTCTATTTTGCAGCCAGAATGATGTTTTTAAAACACAAGGTTGAGTATATCATTGTTTGCTTATAACCCTGAAAGGGGTTTTCATTGGCTTGTGGGGCATCTTTTATGTGTTTTAAAAAGTCATTCCCATTCACGGCCCTTGCCCATCTCTCCATTCTCTCTCTCACTATACTCCTTTCACTCTCTGCATGCCTGGCATGTTAGCCTTCTCCCAGGCATGTTAGCCTTCTTCCATGTCTCAAACAAACATGCTCCATCCTTCCAAAGTATGTGCCGTTTCTCCCCCAACTGAAATGCCCTTCACTCAGATACTCTATTGTTTTTATTTAACTCTTAATCAGTCTTTTTCATCTTAAATAATACTTTACCTTTCACAACTAAATCTTCCTCAGCATAGACATAGCAACATAGATGGAGCAGCGTATCTCCCTGCTACGCACCGTCACAATAGATAGAGCAGCGTATCTCCCTGCCAAGCACCCTAACAATAGATAGAGCAGCGTATCTCCCTGCTACGCACCCTCACAATAGATAGAGCAGCCTATCTCCCTGCCACGCACCCTCACAATAGATAGAGCAGCGTATCTCCCTGCCACGCACCCTCACAATAGAGAGAGCAGCGTATCTCCCTGCCACGCACCCTCACAATAGACAGAGCAGCGTATCTCCCTGCCACGCACCCTCACAATAGAGAGAGCAGCGTATCTCCCTGCCATGCACCCTCACAATAGAGAGAGCAGCGTATCTCCCTGCCACGCACCCTCACAATAGATAGAGCAGCGTTATCTCCCTGCCACGCACACTCACAATAGTTTTTTTCACAGCTGTGATTGTACATTGTAGTTTCAACCCCTTTGCTGTCTAAAACATACTATGAATGAATGAATGAATGACCAAGTAATGTGTACTAGGTTCTGAGGCAGCAAAAGCAATTTTAAGATAAATAAGTCCTGGTTCCTGCTCTCCTATCTGGTAGGAAAGATACTTACACAAATAATTAAAGGCATAATGCAGTGTGATAACCATTGTAGTAAAGAAATGTACCATACAAGTTTGTGGAGAGGAAAATCCAATTAATTCTATATGGAAGAGACAGGGCATGCAGGCTTGAAAGCAAAGCTGACACTTGTGCTGGACTTTGAAGAAAGATCTGAAGATAGTGAGGTAAAGACTTTGGGGGAAAAGATATCCTAGGCATAAAGAACAGTATGAGCAAAGTCAAGAAGGTGTTGGCACACATGTCAGGTACAAGAAGCTCGGAATGAATGCTTCTTTGTGTCTAGAACAGGTGGTGTACGGAGGACGGTAACCCAAGATTAGAAAAAGAGGTAGCTGGCTAGAATTGCCACAGCTGGGAATCACTACGCCAAGATCTCGAGACTACACTTTTTCTGAACACAGTGGGATCTTCTCTCTCTTTCTCTTTCAGGTGGCATGGTTTTTGCAAAATACAGTAGGTGGCAAAGTATTGGAGAGAAATGGCAACATGAGAGGCAGAAAGTCCCATAGAAATCTATTACAATCATCTAATGAAGCCATAATTAGAGCAGTAGCAATGAGGATGGAGAGATAATTTTGAGATTTTTATCTTCTTTTTTTAACTTTTAGGTTCAGGTGTACATGTACATATTTGTTATATGGATAAATTCGGACCACGAGGGTTTGTTTTAAAGACTATTTCATCACCAGGTACTAAGCCTAGTACTCGATAGTTTTTCTGATCCTCTCCCTCCTCTCACCCTCCACCCTCAAGTATGCCCCAGCATCTTTTGTTCCCCTCTTTGTGTATATATGTTCTCATTTAACTCCCACCTGTAAATGAGAACATGCAGTATTTGGTTTTCTGTTCCTGTGTTGTTAGTTTGCTAAGGATGATGGCCTCCAGCTTCATCCATGTGCCTGCAAAGGACATGATCTCATTCTTTTTTATGGCTATATAATATTCCATAATGTATATGTACCACTTTTTAAAATCCAGTTTATCACCAATGGGCATTTAGGTTGATTCTACATCTTTGCTATTGCAAGTAGTGCTGCAGTGAATATACCTATGCATGTGTCTTTATGATACAACAATTTAGATTCTTCTAGGTGTATACCCAGTAACAGAATTGCTGGATTGATTTGTAGTTCCGCTTTCTGCTCTTTGAGAAGTCACCACACTACTTCCCACAATGGTTGAACTAATTTACACTCCCACCAATAGTGCATAAGTGTTTCCTTTCCTCTCTAACCTCGCAGCATCTGTTATTTTTGGACTTTTTAATAACTGTCATTCTAACTGGTGTGAGATGATATCCCACTGCGGGATTGATTTACATTTCAGAGACAGAATTTTGAAGATAAAATAAGTATGACCTGGTGACCAACTGGAATGTAAACCTGGGAAGTAGTGAAAGAAAGGAAGAATCAAGGACATCTAGCTTGGGTGACTGACTGGCATTTACTGAAACAGGGCGCACAGTAGCAGGACAGTGTGTGGTGGAGAAAACAGCCATGTATTCCCGCTCCTGAACAGTGCACGATCTGGTAAAAGAAAGACATCCCAACACAAACCACCTATACTATGATACTAATATTGAGGAAAACGTTTTCTTACTAGCTGGTATAAGACATCATCTTAAGGAGAGCCCATCATTTGTTTAGGATGTGTTTTGATAAATCTGCTTAGAATCAGGGCTGACAGCTAATATCTGAAGACCTGGGGTCCAGCTATACGCACAGGAATGTTGGAGGAAATACAGACACTCTTGGGGGTTAGGGAAAGATTGAAACAGGGAGTAACTGGCAGCAGAAAAAGGATATCCAGAGGATATTTGGAGGTGAAATGTTTGTGTTATGTGTGGTATAGAATTCTTTCTCAGATTCTCCTATGACTTCTTCAATAAATTCCACACTTCATACTGATGCCTTGTGGAGCATATTTTATTTTGGGAGAATGCAAAAGAAGTGCCCAGGGTTGTTTCATGCTTGATGGGGAAATCAGAGGAGAGCCATAGCTGTATTTCAATGTAATTTAAAAGCCCTATAAAGAAAGTGTAAAGAATTACATAGAAGCATGGAAGCTTAGTAGGATAAAGTTCCTGTTTGAGATTTCCTGAAACGGAGAACTTTTCCTGGCAAGGAAAAAAAAAAGCACATGCCTTTATAATGGTGAGTGATCTGTGGTAATCAGTGTGATGAAGGGCGGGAGAGGGAGGGGAATAGTGAGACGTGGCTGAAGCAATGAATTCAGACCAAAATTTTCTGTTCAACAGGGGAGCGTATATTCGATTTTTTCCCCAGTAGTATTTGAGAGTGAATTTTTACTGTTTTTTGTCTACTTGCTTTCTAACTATTTTAATATTTTATTATGACTGTCTACCAAAAGCCCTGAGGTAAAACAATGGCTCCATACGAGGCAAACAGAAGTTGAACAGGTCTTTATCACACTACTGTGCAAAAGAAAAAGGGGTTGAACATGCAAAATCTCTTAGATATAATACTAAATAAACTTTTAAAATAACGTCGGAAAGAACATTATATACATGGCATCACCATACCCTCTTGGCATATAATTCAGTCATTGACTGATTACGTCCTATAATATTTCTAGGACGAAAAGCATGTTCTTGCTAAAACTCAGTGCCTAACAATTAAAGTAAAGGCTCTGTCTCTTTGTTGAGGAAGAATTTGTAAAATGTGTAGTAAGACTATTCACAAATGCTGATTTATTCTCCCTTCACTATGAATTGTAGCTAACACTGTTGCATGCTTAATATGACTTTCTTCTCAGGACCAAAGCACGATCTTCTTCATGTTATGGAGTAGATGAGCAATTATGCATGACTAATTCTGTAAAACTCACATCAAAGATATAAAGATTAGTCTCATTACATTTCCATTATTCTTTAATAATTATTAAAACAAAGAACTACCTACTGTAGATGGCTCAATGGACCTTGTGTTTCCTTCGTCTGTATTTGTAATGAATAGATTTTATATTTTCAACATATCAATTGCCTATTTCCTAATTCACATTATTGTTCACTTGGAAAAGATGAAACATTTTACTCTTCAGGGCAAGATGTACGTCGAATGAGTACGGGATTTTTATGCAAATTATTCATTGACACTAGCGAAACAGAAACATATCACTTATTATCAAAGCTAAATTGCCAAAAGATTCATTGTTAATATTTTTTCTCTCATTCTAATTTGAAAGCCCAAGATTATCAGTATACCTACTGTTCTTTCTGCATGCATAACACACTTTAGGGAAAACCATTACTCTTTCCCCAATTCTCTTAAAAAAAAAAAAAAAAAAAAAACTCTCTTTTTCAAGAGGTCAAAGAAAATATCATTTAAAAAATCTTTTCAACAGGATATTGTTATAGGACTTCGAGGATGCCATACAGCATTCTGGCAGTTGCAACACATTGGACCCAGGGTCGTCAAAAATCCTCAGTGAAAATGACTAGTGACTATGTAGGAGGATTTCTCCCACATTTTATCTTGACCTTCTCTAGCTCACAGCAAGATAAGCCAGCTTTTAGAATCATTTTATTAACTTTAGGTAACTATGTAAGGGAAAATCACATTCCGAAAGAATTAACCACATCAGTCCTCTGGGAAATCACTTAGTAAACCTGCAGACTAGGCTGGTCAGGGTTTGTTAAGTGTCTGTAGCCTTCTTTGAATCCCAAATTCACTGAAAACAAACCACACCCTCCACTATTACCCCTACTGCTATAATGAGACCAGCTAGAGCAAATACCTGAGATAAATGTGGCACTCACAGCCCTCACCAACTGTCAATTGATCCCACCATTAGAGCCAGACCACAGGAAAGACCACATTCAAAACTAATCATATAACCTTCTTGAATGATGATTAGTTATCCCTGCTACTATTTTAAAATATTTCTTTATACACTTATTTTCATTGCTATGTCAAGATTTATGACTTCCAAGTGTATTCGCAGTGAGGCTGCATTGGTTCAGCAGGTCTATCCAAACACGAATCTAGATGTTTTGATGCAGAGCCCTGTTTCTCAGTAGTAATGTCGGTTCTCATTAGGTATATAATGAAGTGTATTGCAAGATCTTTTAAGTCAGCAACCATGTTGATATAACCTGGTATCAGGTTAAACAGCTATTGCAAAGCAGTGATTCTTAAGGAAAATAAAAATGTAATCAATCACCATTGAATAAGAGAAAAAGAATTACAACTTTTAAAAAGTTTAGCAGATGCAATATTGCTCTGTATTTGTGGGTAGTTGGTTAACTAGTCTCTTCCCACAAATTAGCAAATCTCTGAGCACAACCATTCATGTTCTAATGGTTAAAGCTGCTTCATATTCTTCTCCCAGAGCCTTCTGTAGTAATTGTTTTCAGTCATCCATAAAGCGGTGAAAGTAACACATACTTTATTCATGATACCGAAAGCAAAACTGTAGGAAAAATAGTAAAAACAGAGCTACCTATAAAAACTTTCAACTTCTGAAACACAGTATCAGTTTTTAAAAGAAAACAAAAAAACCTTTCTTTACTAATACCTTTAACCTTACATGTCCCCAAACATGCTCAAATAAATGTAGCAAAAGACAGCTTAGCCACAAAAAGGTGGTAGGGAAAGTGTCCCACAAAAGAAGTAGAGCACTGAATGAAGATGAAAAGCGAAAACAGGGAAATCTCACAAGTCGTCTTCATAAAAACAACTGTGTTTATCTTCAATAAACACCAGCATTTCCAATTATTTTTAAATGCTTAGAGTATAAAATTAACAATTATATCATAAAAATACTATTATGCAATAAATTCTTACAAATGTATTTTGTTTTACAAATAGAAACATGCTTTTTGTCTGACACAAAACTTTTCATTCATATTCAAGTGACAGCCACACCTACTGGGACAGCCTCCTGTTTATTCAAGAAGTATTTCTGAGAGCCCACTCTGGGCCAGAATCTGTGACAGACGCTCCTATCAAAAGAAATATAAATAACTACCTTTAATGTATTTTTAGTAAGGTTATATTAGGCATATTTGATCTCTTAAAAAGAATCCCAAATATACTAATATACAATAGAAACATTTCCTGAGATGGGCATGCAAAGTGTAGATATATTCATTGTGAACAAGAGGTCAGAAGCCCTGAAAAATAGCAACCTGGCACCAAGAATCAACAGGCTGATATAAAAGAATGAGATCATGTCCTTTGCAGGGACATGGATGGAGCTGGAGACCATTATCCTTAGCAAAGTAACACAGGAACAGAAAACCAAATACCACATGTTCTCACTTATAAGTGGAAGCTAAATGATGAGAGCACCTGGATACAAAGAGGGGAACAACAGACACTGGGGCCTTCGGGAAGGTGGAGGGTGGGAGGAAGGAGTGGATCAGGAAAGACAACTAATGGATACCAGGCTTAATACCTGGATAATGAAACAATCTGTACAACAAACTCACATGACATAAGTTTATCTATGTAACAATCCCACACTTGTACTCCTGAACTTAAAATAAAAGTTTAAAAAAAAAAGTGCTTTGGAATAAATTTAACCAAGGGGTTGAAAAATCTGTACACTGAAACTATAAAACACTGACAAAAATAAATTGAAGAATACATAAATTAGTGGAAAGATAGCCTGTGTTCATGTATTGGAAGAATTAATATTGTTAAAATGTTCATACTATTCGAAGCAATTTGCAAATTCGGTCAATCCCTATCAAAATTACAATGTCATTTTTCACAGAAATGGAAAAAAAAGTCATGAAATTTATATGGAACCACAAAAGACCTGCAATAGCCAAAGCAATTTCAAGAAAGAAGAATAAATCTGGACACATCATACTGCCTGGCTTTAAATTATATTACAAAGCTATAGTAATCAAAACAGTATGGTGCTGGCATAAAAACAGACACATATATCAACAGAATAGAGAGCCTGAAATAAACCCACACATACACAGTCAAGTAATATTTGACAAGGATGCTTAGCATACAAAATTGGGAAAGGATGATCTCTTCAATAAATGATGTTGGGAAAGCTGGATATCTCCATATTCTAAAGTTCTTTATAAGAATTTTGAAGACTTTATGAATTTTGAAAGTTAAATGAACAATATTTGTGCTACTATTTTTATAAACATGAAGATATCATTATGCTCTATTATAGATAGCATTATAATTATGGCAATTTTTTTAATGCTTTAGGCTTTTATTCTTTTGCATGTTCTTCCAATGTTGTAATATTAGAAAGTTGAGTCAAACACAAATCAGTTGAAAACCATTGCAGTCTCTGAGTAAGGTATTTGCATTTCTTCAGTAACCACTCATAACTTACGAATAATCTCAATGAATGTGACTAAACTCTGAAGATGTCTGACCCTCCTCAGCCAGATAAATATGACCACTCCCTCTTTACACCCCATTCAAACTTCTTTCATAGCACATAACACTTTATTGTACTTCTTTATAAATCTGTCTCATTTGCCATGACATACGATCTGGAGGGGAAGGACCTTGTCTTGTGTAATTTGGTACCCATCACATGTGACACTTATTGAATTTCTTATGTAATAAGTAATAAACTTGTATTTGAGTTTTAGGGAATCAGAGTCAGAAAAGGAAATAAAATCAGGAGTATTAGCAATACTTTGTTTCAGAAAAATTAGGATTTGATTTTCAAATGTGATATTTATTATTAGTATTGCTACGATTCTTTTGCTAAAACTGCAAAGCCTATACCTTTAAATTCTACCTATATAATTACCTTCCGCATGATACAGAAGAAGCCACTCAACTTCTCTATTCTTTAGTAGTAAAAATTATTTTAATTTACCTTATATGAAGGATGGGAGAAATCAGCTATGAAACAAATAATAATATAAAAGTGCTATATAAAGATTAATGGAGAGGACTATGACTTATAAAAATGATTGTAACAAAATAAAATAACTCTAGATTCAATAGCAACTTACATCAGAAACAAAGGGACTACAGGAACAACTTTGAAGTTATCTCAATTACTATTTATCCAAACAGCATTTTATTCAGATCCCAGTTGATGTTTACTCTTTAGTCCCTGAATGTATTTCTGAGATGACTTATCTAATATGCCTTATGTTGTAATAATTAATATATTATTGAATTTATAAAGCTTATTATTCATTTTTAAATATACAACTATGAAACAAGATCATAATTTTTATAAGCCAAAGAAGAGATATTAAAGAGAGATATATTTGGAGAGCTATAAAAGTCAAGGATCTGTGGGTTGCCAAGTTTCCTTGACTCAAGACCTTTATTGACCCCATCTTTTTATTTTGAGAAAGATCAAGTTTACATAAAAATAGTAAAAAACAAAAACAAAGTGCAACGAATACCACATACCCTTCAGCTGTATTCACCAATTGTTAACATTTTGCCATATATATTATATGTCTAAACACACACACACACAAACACATGTACTTTTTTCTGCTGAACTGCTTGTAAGTAAGCCGCACATAATAAAACATTCACCTCTAACTACTAAATATACAGCTTATATCTCCTAAGAAGTGGGAAACAAGGCCATTGTTCCACATAGCCGCATCATCATGATCACACTCAAGAAATAATCCAGTGTTTCTCAAATTATCTGTGGAGGGGAATCAGTATTTGTCATCTCCAATCAACTGAGAAACAATACTTGTAAAATAAAATAAAAAAGATTTACGAAGAAAATGAGCAGTATGCCACAACAATGTCAAGTTACTATAGAAATTGCTACTTGTTTACTCTTAATTTATGTATTTAACTCCTTGTTGACCAATAAAACCAATTTAAGACATTTAAAAGCCAATTGACACTGTTTTAAGGGCCATACTTGTAGGAGCACTATTATGACAGTGAGTAAATATTTAAGTGACCACCAATTACTCCATCAGTTACATTTTTAATGTGACCCAAGCAAGAATTATGCCTCTTTATACTCTTACAATCTAAGAAAGTGATTCTCTCTCTCTCTCTCTGACATTTATAACACTGACCCTTTGAAGATTCCAGATTCCATTTGTAGAATGCCCCAATAGATGATTTTGTCTAGTATTACCTCCTGATTAATTTTACTGTAAACACCTCAGGCCTGAATACTACAATAAGTGTTTCTTTGCACCTGCTGCTGCATGACATTAGATGGTAAATGATGTTAGTTTGTTCTATTATTAGTAATGCTAGCAGTATCTGTCAGATTTCATTATGTATATAGCTATTTCCTTTTGTCATTCATAAATAATCTGTTTGCTGACATGTTGACATGGTGTGAATACTTCATTCTCCAGCAACATTTCACACAATGCTTTTAGTATCTATTTGTGCGTTTTGCCCAAAATAGTTACTATATTTTAGGTTAAAAAAATGATTATTTCTCTTTTTCAAAAAAATTATTAGCTGGCGAGTTCTCCCTTATCCTTCCATCTCTTTATTTTGGGGAAAGTTAGCTCAGTTGGCTCATGGATTATTTTATTCTTTTTCATTTAAATATTTATAATTCATTTAAATATTTATAATTCATTATCCTCATAATCTATTTTGAAGTTCAAAGTGTTTGAAATTTGGCCAATGAGAATTCCTTCAGACCAGCCATTATGTAGTTGTGATGTCTTCATAAATTTCAAGTGCTCCCTTACTTTCTGATACAATGTCTTTACCACATGCTTTCATTGCCCCGAACAAAGTAAATCATTTATCCAGTGATCCTCGGTTCCTTTGAGTAGGCAATGGTATTTAGACACCAAGATTTAAGTGCTAGGGGTAGTCATTACTATTGCATATTATATTTTTCAGTTTGTAATTTTTTAATTCTCTTCCTAACATCTCAACCAGCACAAAAACATTGCTTCGTCCTTGGAAATATTTACTATGAACTCTATTAGGAAACATTACTAGTGAGAATTGTCGAATTAAAATTTCATATCTATTTAAACATTTAAACTCTTAAATGACTACAGCTATATTGTCATCTTTTAGGGATGAAGTTTGTTATGTATAAATATATAGAATCTTATTTAAATCTTTTCAAAAGTGATATTTTTACATTTTCCAAATCTGCCCAATAAGATGTGATAAATCTTTCCTTACAATCCTAATAGCATGTTGTTTCTTAATATCCCATGGTACCTGGTGTCTTATGCTATGAATATTTCTGGCTATTGCTCATCTTATCTCTATGGTGACTGAGTTTAGTATCTAAAGTCAGAAGACTTGGATTTGAATCTCAGATCCAATACTTAACTAAATTTTCTCCTTTGAAGATATCACTTAATTTTTCAAAGTGTAATTTTTTTTTTTTTGAGACAGTTTTGCTTTTGTTGCCTAGGCTGGAGCGCAATGGCATGATCTCAGCTCACTGCAACCTCTGCCTCCCGGAGTCAAGTGATTCTCTTGCCTCAGCCTCTGGAGTAACTGGGATTACAGGCATACGCCACCATGCCCGGCTAATTTTGTATTTTTAGTAGAGACGGGGTTTCTCCATGTTGGTCAGGCTGGTCTTAAACTCCTGACCCCAGGTGATCCGCCTGCCTCGGCCTCCCAAATTGCTGGGATTTCAGGTGTGAGCTACCGCAGCCGGCCCGAAGTGTAAATTTTCTATGTGGAAATAGAAGTAATATTATCTCTTTATTATTAGTAGCATTTATAATATCCATAAATGTCTAAGATCCTGAGAATACAGGATTCAATCAAGGTCAAAGGTTTTTTGCATAAGGCAGGAAATATGTTTACATATTGTGGAATACCTGTCATGGTAAGACCTTTAGATGTATTCATAAAGATATTTAAATATTGTAAAATATCTTTTAAAATGCAAAATCCAAAAAAATAATAATTTGGGAAAACTGGCAGACTTCCATGATGTCATGAAGACAGAGCTAAACTGGAGATTTGTGTTACTTGACCACTGGACTCTTAAAATTATAAAAGCCAGAATATAATTTCTATTAATAAAAATATAGAGTTCTAGTAGGGAAGTTAGTCAGTACAAAGAAGGCCCTCGACATCTGGAACTCCATATCACACAGTAAACCAAATTATCAGATGGTACAAAACTTCAGGAATTCAAGATAATTATTTTCTTCCTAGTTGTAAACATCTTTCAAAGGGATAAATTTGTTATTAAATATGTCATGTTTAAAATTAAACATAGTCAAGCCTTCTTATTTCAGCTTCATCATGTTAAAAGCTGCAAAGTTGTCACTCCCATCCTTACAATGAAAAAATCTGAATCAACTGTAAGCAATTACCTTTCCTGGACCCATCAGAGGACTGAGGTTACTAAGCAAATTGCCACCCTGAAATCTGGAGAAACAGGTGTATCCCAAAAAGATACATCAATCAAAATCTTTGTATAGTGAGCAGAGCCAATGGAGCATAAACTGGTAGGAACTCTTAAGGGGTAATTTCAACAAATTTCTGGAGGCTTAGTGTGGAATGGAATAGAGTGAGCCACTTTTGGTGACCACACTCACAGGGGTTCATCACATGGAATTAATGGAATCTATCTTCCATTAATGGAAGCTAACCTTCACATTCTCAAGCTGGAGAGCTAAGAAAGATCCCCTTGAGGCTCTGGCAGGCAGAAGGAAACAGTAACATTGTACCACATGTCCAAAACTTTTTCCATAAAAAAAGGCATATTCTCCAGCAAAATAGCTTTCCTAAAGCACACTTCTGAAATGTTCCCCTCTGGGGGAAGGGAATTCCTCCACATATCATCTCCTCTCAGCCAACCTAAGATGTAAGTCCTATAAAGATTAAGATTTAATCAGCTTATCCTAAGCAGGCAAAACAGAAATAACAAAAATTGGAACAGAAATCAATGAAATTGGAAACAGGAAACCAGTTGAGAAAATCAATAAAACCAAAAGCTATTTCTTTGGAAAGATCAATAAAATTGACAAACCACTAGTCATGCTAACCAAGAAAGTAGAGAGAAGACACAAATCAGCAATATCAGAAATGAAAAAGTAAGTTAAATAGATAATAGGAGAACATTATGAACAAATCTAGGGTCATAAATTATACTTACATCAGTAACTTAGATCGAATGTTCCAATTCCTCGAAAGACACAAACTGTCAGAACTCACACAAGAAGAAATGAATAACCTGAAGTCCTATATCCATTAAGGAAACTGAATCAATAATTAATGGCATCACAAGAAAAAAAGGCATCAAGCCCATATGGTTTCACTCACTATCAAACATTTCTTGAAGAAATAGTACCAAGTCTCATTCAGAAAATAGAAGCAGTGTAAGTACTCCTTAACTCATTCTATAAGGCCAGCATTACTTTAAAATAAAACCAGATGAAAGCATTACAAGAAAATAAGACTACAAACTAGTATTTGTCATGAATATTAACAGAAAAATCTGCAAGAAAACATAAACAAATCAAATCCAACAATGTATTAAAAATTATATGCCACGACCAAGTGGAATTTACTCCAGGTAGGCAAGGGTGGTTCAACATTTGAAAACCAATCAATGTAATCCAACATATTATCAGGATAAAGTAGAAAAATCATATGATCATGTCAATTTGTACAGGAAAAATGGAAATGTCCTCAACTTGGTAAAGACTATTTACAAAACTCCCAGTGCTAATACAATTCTTAATTGTAAGAAACTGGACACCTTTCTCCTAAGAATGGGTACAAGGTCAAGATATCCACTCTTGTTTCTATTTAATATTATATTTGAATTCCTAGTTGGGGCAATAAAACAAAACTAAACTAAAATGCATACATATTTAAGAGGAAGAAATAAAACTGTCTATTGAGAAGTCACAGGTAAAGTGTACATTTAACTCTAAGAAAGTGCCAGACCAATTTCCCATGTGCTGTACCATTTTACAGTCACAGCAACAATGTAGGAAAGCATGTTTCTTCATATGCTCACCAGCATTTGGAATTATTATTATGATTATAGGTCATTTTAATAAGTGTGCGGGGTATCTCCTAATGGCTTTAATTTGTATTTCCTTGCCTGTTAAACATATTTTCATGTGCTTACTTACCATCTAGATGTCTACTTTGGTGAAATGTCCAAGTCTTTTACTCATTTTCTAATTAGATTGTTTGGTTATTTAATTGGGTTTGAAGAATTTTTTAATATATTCTAAAAATGAGTTATTTGCCAAATATATGATTTGCAAAATATTTTCTCCCAGTTGGTGGCTTGTCTTTTCATTGCCTTAACAAGGACTTTCACAGAGCAACGGTTTTTAATTTTGAGAAGTCCAACTTATGGAATTTTTTTTTTTATGGATTGTGCCTTTGGTGACATGTCGAAGAACTTGTCACTTAACGTTAAGTCAGGAAGATTTTCTATTATATTCTCTCCTAAGAGTTTTGTAGTTTTATGTTTTACATTTAGGTCGTAAGAATCCATTTTGAGTCAAGTTTTGTATGTGAAGTTTAGGCCAAGGTTCTTTTTTATGGGCTATTGATATCAAATTGTTCCAACATCATTTGTTAAAAAGCATCCTTTTTCCATTTGTCAAAAACTGTTAACTCTAGTTTAGTATGTAAATTTAATAAGCTTTCAATTTAAAATCACAAGTCCAAAGCCATTATGTGGCATAGTTTCACCTTATTTAAATGTTTAATTTGTTATATTTATAGTTTTTTAAGTACTTTGAAATTTTTATGTTAGTCAGACAATTGAAGTAATATAAAAGGAAATAGATCACATCAAATGTATACTGTTTAAAATGTTGAAAATTGATTAAATGTGCAGATGAGACCAAACACTATTAAATGGCTCTTGAAAACTGCTGAAATTTTCTAGACATATTAATAGAATAAGTTTCATAAGCTATAGTTTCATACTTAAAGATGAAATCATCCTTTTGAATGTATGAGTGTGGCAAACAGAACACTAATTTGAAAAAACAAAGTAACCCCTGTTAGAATAGCTAAAATAAAAAAATAATGAAATTTACCAAATTCTGGCAACAATGTAGAGAAACTGAATCCTTCATACATTGCTGTTGGGAATTAAAATGATACAACTACTCTGGAGAACAGTTGGCAGTGTTTTACAAAACAAAACATGACTTATCATATGGCCCAGCAATTCTACCCTTGGGCATATATTGAAGAGAAATGAAAACTTAAGTTTACATAAAAACTTGCACATAAATGCTCATAGCAGGTTTATTTTTAATGGCCAAAAAGTAGAAATAGTACAAATGTCCCTTAAAAAGTAGACTGGGCACTGTGGCTCACACTTGTAATACCAGCACTTTGGGAGGCCAAGATGGGCATATCACCTAAGGTCGGGAGTTCAAGAAAAGCCTGACCAACATGGAGAAACACTGTCTCTACTAAAAATACAAAAAATAAGCCAGATGTGGTGGTACATGCCTGTAATCCTAGCTACTCGGGAGGCTGAGGCCACTTAACCACTTAAACCCAGGAGGCAGAGGTTGCCGTGAGCCAAGATCACACCATTGCACTCCAGCCAGGGAAACCAGAGCCAGACTCTGTCTCAAAAAAAAAAAAAAGTAAATGGTTAAACAAGCTGTGGTATGTCTGTACCATAGAATAATACTCAACAGTAAAAAATGAATGGAGTATTTAGATGCAACAACTTGGATTAATCTTAGGGAATTATACTCAGTGAAAAAAGCCAATCCTAAATGATTATATACTATCAGGTTTCATTCATATTATACCACTGAAAATTATAGAGGTGAAGAATATATTAGTGGTTGCTAGAAGATAGGGTCTACCAAAAGCCCGGGTGAAAAGGAAGATGGTGTAGCTAAAGATAGTATGAGGAATCTTCAGAGCGACGAAACTGTTGGTATTTTGACTGCAGTGTTGGTCACATGAATCTACAATGTGATAAAATTGCATAGAATTAAATAAACACACATGCAAACGGAGAAAATGTAAAACTGGCAATGTTTGAATAAGATTGATGGACTGCATTAACATCAATATCCCCATTATCTTACTGTACTCTAGATTTGTAAGATGTTGGATTCCATTAGGAGAGGCAGGTGAAGTGCACAGACCCTCTCTGTATTATTCCTTACATCTGTACATGACTCTACAATCACATTTTTAAAAACATAATAAAAAGAGAAGTAAATCTAAAATAGTCTCTTCTATGCATAAAGAACAAAAAAGCAAAACCCTTAAGGGCATCCAAAAAAAACTGATACTAGCATAAAGATATACAGAAATTGCTCAGAACAATAGATGAATATATAGTATGCATTTAATGAATTGTATCTACTGCTACCACTACCACAATGATTAATACTTCTATAATTATTATCCTTCATTTAATATTTAAACATGCATTTGTTCTCATGCCTGATATTCTTCCTTCAAATGGCTCATCTGACTTAGGTATCTGAAAATTTTACCACAAGAAACATCACTTCCTTGACAACTTATCTCAACAAACCGTCATTCCACTTTTCTTTCCTTCTTCTCTTTCCCTTTACCAGGATTTATTTTTCTTCTTGGCACTTATAAGTAAACGAAATATTGCCTATTTCTGTGTTTCCTTATTGACTCTTGATTCCCCCTCTAAAAGCCAGGCTCTATGAGAACAAGACTTTATCTGCTTCTGTTCACTGTTACTTTCCTATTTCTTACACGATACAGACTCAAGAACAATTTATTAAGGAAACATTGTATTAATTTGAAGAGTGAATGTTGATGTTAAAGCTAACAATGCAAAATTAACTTTTTCTTATGTTTTAAGCAACAACTTCTGATATGTGAGAAAAATGCTAGAGAAGGTACCTTCAAAAATCCTTTTGCAAATTTTTTTTATTAAAATATAAAACTATTTTGAAAAGAATCTTTTATGCACTTCAATGGGGAAAAAAGATCAAGGAAATGTTGTGTTCTTCTAGGGTTTGACACTATTCTCCTTATGCCTTATTCATGAGTTCGAATTGAAAGTCTGTTCTCTTTTGGAACCTGCTCTCTTAATTTCACTTCTTTGCTTCCACTAGCTATTCAAGTTAACTGGTTCTTAGAGTTCCACCTCTTAGGGTGGAAGCTCAGTTGCCTCAGACCAAATTTGCATTTTGCCTTCAGGTTCCATATAAAGTCTCTTACTTGAAGTTTCTTTTTGCTTCTTTATGCAGGAACTTTGAAATTCATCAAGCTACAGAAGTATAAGCTCCCCTACCTTTTGCTCCCAGGATATCCACAAGTCTTTTTAGGTTCCCTGGAAAGAAGAAATGGCATTTTAAAAATGTCTACTGTGGACCACAACTGTTTCAGAGGGGAGACAAACTGACTTTGCCTGTCTCAGTTCTTAAAGGAACATCTTTTCTACCCAGGTCCACTGTGAAGTGGTTTATAGCAACTCTCCCAATGAATCCATGTGGCTTACTCTTCCTTAAAAGGATGAGTAAGTAGGGAAAAAACTATCATGAGATCTATGGAGGAAGATAAATAGCTACCATATATGAGTATTCTGAAAATTTTATACGTTTCAGGATATTAGAAAGATTTGGGCACGAAAAGATAGCTATCAGCAAAGTAAAGGTAAAATAATTCCCATATCAATATCATTATCTTACTGTACTCTACAGTAAGATAAAGGGATAGAGGAGAATTACAATAGAAAGATGTAGCAATAGGGAGGTACTGTAAATAGCTGTTAACCTAGAAAGAAATCACTGCAACCACAGAACTGAGACACATCCTTCAGGGCAGGGGTCCCCAACCCCCGGGGCCAGGGATTGGTACTGGTCTATGGCCTGGCCTACTGGGAACAGGACCACAAAGCAGGAGGTGAACAGTGAGCAAGCAAAGCTGAGCTCTGCCTTTTATGAGATCAGCAGTGGCATTAGATTCTTATAGGAGTGTGAACCTTACTGTGAAACGGACATGTGAGAGATCTAGGTTGCACACTCCTTATGAGAATCTAGTGATGATTCTGAGGTGGAACAATATTATACTGAAATAATTCCCCCAGCCCCCAGCCCCCAGTCCGCGGAAAAACTGTCTTCTCGAAACTGGTCCCTGGTGCCAAAAAGGATGGGGGCTGCTGCTTTAGGAAACTAGAAAAGAGGAGCCAACCTGAACTGAAGCACTCATTAAATACACAAGAAAAGAAAGGCAACTTATCGAAGATTTGCAAATGTAACCACCTGAGGCGGTTTTCCTGCCCACTGCACAAAGAAAGACCACGGCATTGTAGTGGAGAAAGAGTTTAACAGATATGAGGCTGGCCACACCTCATGGGAGGTGGAGGTAGAACTCAAATCATTCTTGCTCAAAGCTCCTAGGTAAGAAGTTTTTCAAAGGCAGTTTGGAGGAAGGGGTGGGAGTGGCCAGGTGACGGGGGCTTGCTGTTGATTGGTTGGGGCAAAGATGAAATCATAGGGGGTTGATACTGTCCTCCTATAGGCTGAATCACTTCTGGATGGGGCCACAGGAGCAGGGTTGGTGGGTCCAGATGGATCCATGGGTGTTAGATGCTACAATACTTGAAAGGATATCTCAAAAGGCCAATCAATCCTACGTTCTATAGTAGTGGTATTTTCAGGAAGTTGTCTATCTTATAACGTCTGTAATAATAGCTGACAATCATTTATGTCTACACTGTAGCAGGACTCAGATGCCTCTCCTCCCCCCAGGCCTGATGAACTGTCATTAGCTTTGCAAAAGCGGTCGAGTTTGGGCAAAGCCTATTATCGTTTAAACTATAGCCAAAATGTCTTCCAAAGTTAGCTTGGCCCAATGACCCAGGAATAATTCAGGGGAAGACAAGATTGTTGGGGCTGGCGAATATCCAAGTTACCAGTGGCAAATCCATACAGATCTGCAGCAACCTCAATTCTTGCTTACCCAGAAGAAAGAATTTGAAGGAGGGGCATAAGGTAAAAAAAGAGACCAAGGCAAGTCTCAGAGCAGGAGTGGAAGTTCATTAAAAATATTAACAGCAGGAAAGAAAAGAAAGTACACTTGGAAGAGACCCAAGCGGGCACTTTGGAGGTCAAGGGTTCTGTTTCTCCTTAATCCTAGGACTTTATATGCTGGCCCTCTCCCATAGTCTTGTACCCCTTTCCCTTCATTCTTCCCTTAGGGTGGGGCTCCCACATGCAGTGCCCTCCTTGGCTTGGGAGGTGAGCATGTGCAGTGTGTTTAGGAAGTTGTGCACATGCACATCTGAAGCTTGCTTCCCTTTTCTGGTGGAATGCCCTGAGAAGGTCATACTCCACCATTTTGTCTCTTAATGCCCATGCTCAAGCCTACTTGTCTAATTCCTGAGATTTTATTGGAAGCTGCCGATTATCAATTTCAAGTATTTTTATATATTGGGAAATTGCCTCTCTCTGACATCTTTGAGGAACTATTATTTTAGTGCAACAGCCGCTGGACCATCACCTGATGGTCACCTGACATTCCTGGTGGCTGGGGGGAAATCCCCTCTTCAATCAGGCCTGACTACCTATGCATTGTAACAAGATGAGGGGGTGGGTTAACTCAGATCTCTTTCACTGTCATAATTGTCTCACTGATACAATGTTTGCAAAGGTGGTTTTATGAAGGCCAGTGATCTAAGTCACAAAACCAAGCAATAATGTCCCATCTGATTAATGTCTTTTCTACTTAAATTCAGAGTGAAAGAATAGCAAGTCAGTGTGGGTGGAAGACCCTGCCTTTCCCATTAAAGGTCTCCAGGTTGAAGCAGGTCCAAGCTAAAGGAGGAACAAACTCAAAGTATATAAGTTAGAAGTTTCAATTACTAACAGTACTAGGCATTCTAATTATTTAAATGAGATAAGGTTTGCAACTTATTTTTCTGCATGGCTGTGTCCTATCTAAGAGTCTGCATAATAATTTTGGGCCTGCTAGAGGTTTCTTCTAGGGCAAAAGATCACCTTGCCTGACTATGGGAGACAAGAAAATAAAGTTGCATTTTGATAAAAATCCATGCATCACACCTATTCAACATACTGGTTACACATACATGATCTCCTTCACTCCTCACAAGATCTTTGAAAGTTAGCATACAATTTGTGGTATTGTCTGAGGACACATGCTCAGAAAGGCCCTGGGCTTGGCTTAAGGGTCTGCTCTTACTGTCTTGGAATTCTTAATACTTTGGAAAAAGGAACCCACAATTTAGTTTTGCACTGAGTCCTGCATATTGTACAGCTGCTCTTGCAAAGGACTTCTACAGTGTTCAACTTTTCAGCCTACATTGTAGTTATATGGGTGTTGAGTTTTCACAATGTGTTATACCAGACATATATTTTATGCAATTTTCTGCATATATTTAATATTATACAATCTTGAAATGTTAAAAATAAATACTTTTCCAGAAATAAATTTACTCCAGGAAACAGGGGAAAAAAATTAATTTCTGGCCTGGTACGGTGACTCATGCCTCTAATCCCAGCACTTTGGGAGGCCAAGGCGGGCAGATCATTTGAGGTCAGGAGTTTATGACCAGCTTGGCCAACATGGTGAAATCCCGTCTCTACTAAAAATGCAAAAATTGGCCAGGTGTGGTGGCACATGCCTGTAATCCCAGCTACTCAGGAGACTGAGGCAGGAGAATTGCTCAAACCCAGGAGGGGGAGGTTGCAGTGAGCTGAAATCACTCCATTGCACTCCAGCCTGGGAGACAGAGCAAGACTCTGTCTCAAAAAATTAAAAAAAAAAAATTTCTGACTCAAATTCTTAATGAGATATAAAGCCAGGCTTTTAGCAGATAGACAAAAATAAGAAGAGCTCAAATCAGTGTTTTTTCTTTTTAAATTTAGAAATTGAAATAAATTCTGCATTGCAGTACAAAAGGACAGACATGACATGGCAGAACAATAAATTTTCAAAAGTAAAATGATAACCCGAGAGGTAATCCTACAATTTAGAATGAAGACATACAAAGGTGAGAGAAGATAATAGATATAAAGGGTAAATGACAGAGAGCCAACTTACAAGTAATGGTCAACTCTGAAGGAGGAGAAAAATGGATCAAAAGCCAATTTTAAAAAAGATCTTGACAGATTAGAAAAAGGACCTGAAACCAATGGAAACTAAGATATCTCACTGTGTTTATGGCAAATTTAATAACCAGTGTATTTTCCATTAATTTTGAATTTGATTTCCAACAAAATCAAAGTGATCCTGAAACCTAAACTAATAAACAAACAATCCTCCAAAAATTAACATAAAATCAGGGAGAGTTCAATTTTTTTGTTCTTTTGTCTGCTATAAACAATATAAAAATGTGTTTTGAGTTTTGGCAGTGAAAATTGAAGAAGGTGATGACACAAAAGTATAGTCACCAGTCAATTTAGCACTCATGTTTTAGAGCAGAATAGCAGAGCTTCAAAGTTTCAGAAAAAAACAAAAAGCAAAAAAAGAAAAACAACCAAAAAAATAAAAAAATAACCTCAATACTCCAATATTTCTAGGGAAGAAAAAAGATTAAAGATATTAAAAAGTCCACTGGGAAATACAAATGAATCAAATTTAAAACTTTATCATTGAGAAGTTGTGATAGAAAAGATAGCTGTAAATACAGAAACAAGCAAGAAAAAATCTTCAAAAATCACTAAGCATTGGGAGAAAGATTGACACTGCTAGGTTTCAATAATTGGTGTAACTATGGTAACTAACATAGGATGTGAATGACAAAAATATGTTTTGCAAAAAGAATAGTTTTTAAAAAAAAAATAGCAGAGTTTTCAACCCCAGATTAAAAATATATCAGATAGGGAGAAAAGAAAGCACAAAAGTATTATGTTTATATTTCCATGAAATGGAGTTCAAAGTTGGCATTTTTTGTTTTTATAACAGCATAACATATACAAATTAATTTATGAAAATTGCTAAAGTTGCCAATAATCACATTAAAATCAAACTATCCATTTTCCAAATTATTACAAATGATAAGAACATACTGTTGGGGTTCAGAAAATAATATTCCCAAGTCTGTCACTTTGACATGCTGAACTAAAGCAGCAGCCTCAAGGTCTCTCTGACCTTCTCCTTCTTCCTTCCTGTCTCTCAATCTTCTGTCTCTCCCAAAACATAGGATGAGTTCTCTGAAGTGCCCTTATCTACCTAGAAACTGGACCTGCCAAAGAGGAACACAATTGCCTTCGATCCCTTCCCTAAAATTTCATTAACCAGAGAAGATTAAAAGTCATATCACAGAGACTGAAAATTAAACACCACATCTACAGCCCAAATAAACGTTGTCCCAAGCTATTGTTTGTTCTCTGGTCCCACTCAGTTTACAAAGAGACTCATTTATAAGCTAATTTCTGCCCATTCATCTCTCCTAAAATCATTTACTGTCTCTTAAAATTGCCTACAGCCACCACTTCCCTCTCCCCTACAAAGAGGGTATTTATGCTTCAATCATCTGGCTCTCCTCTAACTCTTATTTTTTGTTCACTACCGTGCTTATATACATTAAAACATCTGTTGTGCTTTTCTCTTGTTAACCTTTCTTTTGTTATAGAGATAGCAATTGTGATCCTTATGATGAGGAGGAAAGGGATCATCCCTTTCTGTTCCTTCCACACAAAACATTTTCTATGCAACAGAAAACAGTAAAAGAAACAGCTTCATTAAAAGAGGCATAAAATTAACACAAGTCAGGCCTAGAAAAAGAATGAAAATCAATTACAATGAAGTTAAATTCAATATTAATCATATGGTTCAAATGAAAATAGCCCCAAACCTTGGAATAGTATTAAATGACTATTATTTCAGAGGAAATACAGTATATAATACAGGACTACACAGAAATTTTTAAAACTGTAATAGTACAGCTCAATCTTCTAGATGAATATGGACACTCAAACTGGAAATAAAGTAACAGGGAACAAAGGAGAGACAAATCTTCCTAGTCCTAGAGGTGCATTTCCTTTCCCTTTTGATAATGTAGCAGAGAGCCGACTAAGGAGACTTGAGTTGTTCAAGGGAAAAACAGGCAAATACCCAACACTGTGTTTCCGGGGGTCCCCTTTCTAAAAAGGCTCCTTCCAGACCGGGGAGCTTCCACTCTTGCATATACACCTAGATGTTTCTGGCCCTCTGCATAAATACAGAGGGCAAGATGCTTCCCTCTGACACATGAGCCTCTGTGCACCAGGAGCCATCCTTGCTCCCTAAGTTGTGGGTCAATAAGATTTGGAGCAATATGCCTGTGCTCCATTTTTCTTTGCTAGTAAATTTCCAACCCAAAATCTGTCTTAAATCTAGTCTGCTTTGCTAGTGACGTTGCCCATGATTGCTTTGCACAACAGGAACAGAAGCCAACAATTTGTTATGCCAAATGATATTCATCTGAAGAATGAAAAGTGGATTACATTTATAAAATTGATTAACATCGTATGTCACATAAAAAGGATAAATAAGATAAATTATATTATCCCTTTAATGGGATGGTAAAAAGCATTTGATAAAATATTATGCCCATTTATATTTTAAAACCCTTTAAAAAAGGATAAGAAAGATGGGCTCAGAGTTTATTTCAAATCGACATCCAGCCATTATACTCAGTGGGGAATGTGCTACAGTAGCTTCCTTTAAATCACTAGCAAAGCTAATAAGATTTTTCTCTATTTTTAAACTAATGATATTTAAGAAATTCTGATCAATTTGATAATTTATAAACCAAAAATAAGTGAACACATAATAGAAAGAAACAGGAATTTTTTTTTTTTAGTTGCAGAAGACATAATGCAAAAGCTCTAGAAAAGCAATTGATTGAAAACTAGAATTCATAGAGGAGCTCATCAAAGTGGAAGAGTCAGAGACACATGTGAAAACATCTGTTTCAATTCTATATGCCAAATTCAAGAATTCCTATTTAAAATAGCAACAAAAAAAATTAGTAAAAATTATTCCAATGAGACAAGTAAGAGACCTATAGGGATAAAACTGTCAATATTTATTTTATGTTTAAATCTAATACTATATATATACTTTTTCATTATTATTTTATATTTCTCAATAGTGTCAAGATTTTAAATCTGCTCACATTAATCTGTAGACTCAGTTTGATTAGAATAAAAGTTGTAATGGAATCAGTTTTGAATATTGAGGAAATTAAACTTAATTTATAAGAATAACCAGGTAAGGCTGGGTATAATGGCTGTCACCTGTAATCCCAGCACTTTGGGAGGTTGACGCAGGCAGATCACTTGAGGTCAGGAGTTTGAGACCAGCCTGATCAACATGGCAAAACCCTGTCTCTTCAAAAATACAAAAATTATCTAGGTGTGGTGGGGGGTACCCGTAATTCCAGCTACTGGGGAGGCTAAGGCAGGAGAATCACTTGAACCTAGTAAGTGGAGGTTGCAGTGGGCTGAGATCACGCCATTGCTCTCCAGTCTAGGCAATAAGAGCAAAACTCCATCTCAAGAAAAAAAAGAAAAAAAAGAAAAGAATAACCAGGTGAGAACATCTTTGAAGTTTTTCAAAAGATAATAACTAGCCAAACTGCCAGAGGCATTCCAACCAGAGCACCTTCATCTTGAACAGCGGCTGGGTAAAATTAGGCTGAGACTTTCTGGACTGCATTCCCAGAATGTTAGGCATTCTTAGTCACAGGATGAGATAGGAGGTCGGCACAAAATACAGAACATAAGGGCCCCACTGATAAAACAGAATACAGTAAAGAAGCTGGCCAAAACCTGCCAAAACCAAAGTGGTGATAAAATCAACCTCTGGTGGTCCTCATATCTCATTATATGCTAATTATGATGCATTAGCATATCGAAGGACACTCCCACCAGCACCATGACAGTTTATAAATGCCATGGCAATCTCCAGAAGTTAATATGGTCTAAAAAGGCGATGAACCTTCAGTTCTGGGAACTCCCCATCCCTTTCCTGGAAAACTCATGAATAATCCACAACTTGTTTAGCATATAATGAAGAAATCGCCATAAATATACTCAGTTGATCAGCCCATGCTGCTGTTCTGTCTAGGGAGTAGCCATTCTTTTGTTTCTTTACTTCTCTAATAAATTTGCGTTCACGTTACTCGGCGGACTCACCCAAATTCTTTCTTCCATGAGATCCAACAACCCTCTCGTGGGGTATGGATCAGAGCTCCTTTCCAAACCAGAAGGTTTTCTTATCTCCTGCTCCTTTCTGGTACCAAAGCCATATATTTAAAACAAATTTTATAGGTACAATGATTAAAACATTGGCCTATTTGTCTACAAATAAACATACAGACCATTGCAACAATTCATGTGTCTGAAAAGAAATTGATACTATATGTATGATACAAGAGGCCTCACAGGCGAGAAGCAGTGGCTCGTGCCTGTAATCCCAGCACTTTGGGAGGCCAAGGTAGATGAATCACTTGAGCTCAGGAGTTTAAGACCAGCCTGGGCAACATGGTGAAGCTTGTCTCTACAAAAAACACAAAAATTAGCCAGGCATGGTAATGCGTGGCTGTAGTCCCAAACACTCCTGCTGAGGCAGGAGGATAGCTTGAGCCTAGGAGGTTAAGGCTGCAGTAAGCTGTGATTGTGCCACTGTACTCTAGCCTGATCATAGAAGGAGACCCTGCCCTCCCCTCAACAAAAAAAGAGGCATCGCAGACTAAAGAATAGTAAAAGGATCATCTAATAAATGGCCTTAGCACAATTTGGCGAGGAGCAAAGGGAAGGGAGAAACCATGCACATTTCAGTTCATGCCATATGACATATTTAATTCCTGAGGAATTAAAAATCTAATTATTATTAAAGAAAATTAGAGAAAATGTATCTGATTATTTATTTGGGAGGCTGAATTTCTAAGTAAAACAAACATATACAAAAGAGAAAATAATCCTTTAATCAACCCCACAAAAATAAAAGCTCTTGCATGTGAAAAGGTTAATAGAAACTAAGGGTAAATAAAAGATTGGGTTCAAGTTCAATACCAAGTAAACAAAGAGGTAATATATTTATAAACATTCCTCTTCTAATTTGCATTTATTTGCTAACTGCTGTGATTCAAGCACTGTCTCATATGTTTACTTAATAGTTATAATTCCACCCTGGTATGCTACCTGTTTATATTATTTTATGTTATCTTACTATATATCTGTTAAAGTCTCAATATTTTTCTAATCATTCCATATTTAGGAATAATACTTTAAATAGATAAGTAAAGCAAGAAATGCTTTCAGAGTACAAAATTAATTAGAAAAACACCAAACACCACTAGTTATCAAAGAAGTATAAGTCAAAGGTACAATTTAAAAAAAAATTTAAACTTTTAATCTATTAAAATTAGCAAATTTTGGCCAGGCACTGTAGTGCACACCCGTAATCCCAGCACACTTTGGGAGGCCAAGGCGGGCGGATAACTAGTTCAGGAGATCAAGACGATCCTAGCCAACATGGTGAAACCCCGTCTCCACTAAAAATACAAAAATTTAGCTGGGCGTGGTGGCATGTGCCTTAGTTCCAGCTACTTGGGAGTCTGAGGCAGGAGAATTGCTTGAACCCAGGAGGCAGAGGTGCAGTGAGCCGAAATTGCACCACTGCATTCCAGCCTGGGCGACAGAGCAAGACTCTGTCTCAAAAAAAAAAAAAAAATTAGCAAACTTTTTTAAAAAGATGACATCCAAAACTGGCTTCATAACATAGATATTTTCTCTCATATATTTGGTAATAGTAGAAGTTGAAGTTGCAATTATGGAGCAGTTTATAATTATAAGCAATGCATAAAAGTTGTCAGAAAAATCTTGATGATAGTAAACCCATATGCTAAGAAACAAACAAATAAACAACATTAAAATATTTGTTAAAGGCTATTTTGAAAGCTTTAAAATAGCCTGTATATCCAACAGCACAGAAATGGGAAAGCAAATTATGGCCCACATACAAGGAACTCAATGCTGCCATTAAAATGATGATCATGAAGATCACATAATAACAGCATGGAAATACTTATGATAATTCCATCATAAAAAAACACAAAAGCAAAATATAAAACCATGTTCATGGTAGCAAAAGAATACAACTGGAAAAACGTCCACTAAATCAGTAACTATCTCTTTTTAAACAGCTGTCAACAAAAGGAGTCAAACTGTAAAATATTTGAAGAGATTTCTGAGCCAAATATGAGTGACCAATGGCCCATGACACAGCCCCAGGAGATCCTGAGAACATTTGCTCATGCTGGCCAGGTTACAGCTTGGTTTATACATTTGTGGGAGACGTAAGACATCAATCAATACATGTAGATGTGCATTGGTCTGGCCCAGAAAAGCAGGACAACTGGAAGCGGGTGGGGCTTCCAGGTCACAGGCAGATTCAAAGATTTTCTGATTGGCAATTGATTGAAAGAGTTATTACCTAAAGACCTGGAATCAATAGAAGGGAGTGTCTGGGTTAAGATAAGGGGCTTTGGAGACCAAGGTCCTTAGTAAGGGATGAAGCCACCACATTGCCAACTTCAGAGAGAACAGATTGTAAATGTTTCTTATCAGACTTAAAGGGTCTGTTCAATCAGTCTCAAGGTCTCTGTTTTGATGCTAATGCTGGTCAGCTGTGCCTGAATTCCAACAGGAGGAGGGTATAAGGAGGAATGTCTGATCCTTCCCATTGTGGCCTCAACTAGTTTTTTGGGTTAACTTTGGAATGTCCTTGGCAGAGGGGAGGGTTTATCAGTTGGCTAGGGGCTTAGAATTTTACTTTTGGTTCTCTTTTTTTTTTTTTTTTTTTTTTTTTTTGAGACAGGGTCTTTCTATGTCACCCAGGCTGGAGTGCAGTGGCACAATCTCAGTTCACTGCAACCTCTGCCTCTCAGGTTCAAGCAATTCTCCTACCTCAGCCACCCAAGGGATTACAGGTATGCACCACCATGCCCAGCTACTTTTTGTATTTTTAGTAGAGATGGAGTTTCACCATGTTGGCCAGACTGGTGCTGAACTCTTGACCTCAGATGATATACCCACCTCAGCCTGACAAAGTGCTGAGATTACAAGTGTGAGCCACTACTCCCAGATTACTTTTGGTTTTCACAACAGCAAAATCATCCAATTCTTTTAAGTTGCAAACTCACAGTCTCTACTTAGTAGTTAAAAGTATCCAGTTCCATATATTCCAATCCTCATTCCAATCTTAAGTCAAATATTCCAATTCAATACTCCAGTGTTCATTCAAAGACAGAAAAACCCTTACTCCCTCACTCCCTCCCCAGGTGGGGCTAGAACCTGGGGGCTGGGAAGGGACAAGGTTTCCTTTTTTCTCTTATTCCTCCTCCTCCCTAGATCACTAACTTGAGTCTTAGTGTCCTTGCTTTGTTGGTGCCCCCTCACCCATTGGACAGGTCTCTGAAGCAGGATTTTAATCAGCTCTTCTCTCCTGTGGCATCCCCATGCATGTGGTCCCCAGAAAATGCAAGTTCATTCTTTGCCCTGTAGGGATTTCAGTAATTAAAAATGACAACCTCTTCCTGTCTTGCTGTTGGGATTGAGTCATGAACTGAGGGAAGACACCTAGGGCACTCTGATCCGGCTGCTGGAAGCCCACTCATCCAGGCTTGAGGCAAGGAGGCAGAGGCACCCCTCCCCTCCCTAGGAGGATGGGAGTCTTACAATCTCTGTTTCTCTCTCCAGAGAGGCCTCACAGGTCACTTGCTCTCTTCAGTTTCTTCACCCTTTCACATTGTTGAAATGGAAAGGAGTTCAAAAGTCGTCAGTTGGATTCCTGTTTACCATTTTGAGGACTCCTCTTAGTTGTTTATGAGAGGCTGTTAACAAAACAAGAAATACCACAGGGAATCTAACAGGTTCAAAATGGCCTCAGATATTTTCAATTTATTTTAATGATTAAACAAAAAAATGAATACCAGGCACAGTGGGTAATCCCTGTAATCCCAGCACTTTGGGAGGCCAAGACAGGTGGATTGCTTGAGCCCAGGAGTTCCAGACCAGCCTAGGCAACATTGTGAGACCTTACCTCTATAAATAATAGAAAAACTTAGCTGGGCATGGCTGCATGCATTTGTGGTCCCAGCTATTTGGGAGGCTGAGGCAGGAGAATCGCTTAAGCCTGGGAAGTTGAAGCTGCAGTGAGCCATGATTATACCACTACACTCCAGCCTGGGCAACAGAGTGAGATCCTACGGAAGGAAGGAAGGAAGGGAGGGAGAGAGGGAGGGAGGGAGGTGGGGAGGGGAGGGGGGAGTCAAATAATAAAACAAATAAATCAGGGGTCAAAAGTTCTAGATTCTCTTTGAACCCCTACTAATGCCATGCCTTGATCAGTGTCCATAAGCTTCCTAAGCTCTGTTTCCTCATCTGAAACAATAAATTATAGCTGTTCTACTTCTCTGACAGAAGGCTATAACAAACAGGTAATTTGTTTACAGTAAATATTATATCAACATACACTAGACTTATTATTGCAATTGACTATGTCATCATAGAAATATTCCTATGGATTATGTTTTCTTCTTAATGTTTGTGAAGTGCTTTGGTCTTCTAAGTGGAAAAATGATCAGTAGTGAAATAATCAGAAGTGAATTCTAAAGTCAAAAATTGCTGTTACAACATATTCATTGAGGCTTATCAGAATATCCACCATTTTAAAAATTATTAACGTTTGAAAGAAAATGACAGCTTGTGAGATACTTTTTAACTGAAATTAATAAAGAGACATAAGGATCTGAAAACAAAGCATGTCAAAGCTTTCCTTTCAATGAGCACTAAAGACATATTGCTGGGGTTAGACACTTTTAAAAACTAGCGAAATGAGTTTAGTGTTGACAGAAGCTTTTGTTAAAGATTATTGCTTTTAATCAGATTCAGATGAAATTGTTTGCTTTAGTTAGACAATGAATTTCTTCCTCAGGAGCAATTTCCCTGTAAAGTTATTTTTATCAGTGGCAATTTATATCTAATGTTAGGACAGAGTGATAATAGAGGCACTTCGTTCTAGGTTTTCCTGGAGGGGTTCCTTCAAGCCCAGAATCCTTGTATGTCCAATGGAGTGCTGAGGAAGCCTAGAGAAGAAGGCATCTGAAAGGCTGACCTCTGCCGGCTGCTCCTCCACTTCTTCTTCCTTGGTGTCTCTTCTGCCCCATCTCCCTCCTTCTCCAGTTAACTCCCTAATAGATCACCTCTAGATATGAATATTAGTGATGCAATGCATTAGATGCTTAACTCTTTCCCAAAGGAGAGCTTCCAGTCTACAGGAGTCTTTAATTCATTGAAGAGGGAACAATTTTAAGCAAGACCTCCAGAGCTTTGCTTATTCCAATCTCATTCCTCTCTTCTCATCCCTGACCACACAGGCCATTCTGTTAAGCAAATGGATTTTACCTTGGTTAGCAGCATTCAGTCACACAGTATCACCCCTACCTTTGCTGTCTACATGCTGGCTTTCACTGCTCAAATTCCAATAAAAGCATCATAGCAAAACAAAATACCACATTTATTTGGATAGATATAAACAAAGAAAATATTTAAAGCCACTAATGGCACACCCCCAAAAAGAGTCTTCTTTCTATATTTCCTAATGGGAAAATATATTTATATACAGTACATATAGATCTGCAATATGTAGTATGTATATGTATATATATATATCTATATATATACACATATATATATCTGTAATATGTAGTGTATACCTCCAGATAAACATCACCAAAATAATTTTACAATGTAAGTTGTTCAATTTAAATAACAATAGTATTAGTAATTAAGTGTGATAGTTCAAAATAGCATAGAAATGTTTACAGTGTTTTTCACAGGATTATTCCATTTTAATGTTGGAAAATTATTCAAAACTGTCTTTTCAACTTGCATGTGAGGACGCTGATGAAGTGACTTGTCTGAAGGACTCTGCAAACTCAGAACAAGAGCCAAGGTCTCTTACTTCCTGGTCCATTGTATGTGTCTGTATGTGTTTTACACAACATCACTCACCTCTTAGGGTTTTTATAAGTCTTACCGGAACATTGTTGAAGTGATCAACTCAACACCTACCTGGGGCCACTGTAACTCCCTTAAGGATCAAAAAAGATGAAAAAGAGAATCAGAGAAACTAACAGCATTCCTGTCCTGCTGACCTCATACCCCAAAGCATAACTAGTGACATCATCTCAGTCTCTCCACTCTCTTACAGTTCATTGCTTACATTTTTTGTTTTTTGTTTTTTGAGATGGAGTTTCACTCTTGTTGCCCAGGCTGTAGTGCAATGGCATGATCTTGGCTCACTGCAACTTCCGTCTCCTGGGTTCAAGCAATTCTCCTACCTCAGCCTCCCAAGTAGCTGGGATTACAGGCGCCTGCCACTGTGCCTGGCTAATTTTTGTATTTTTAGTAGACACGGGGTTTCACCATGTTGACTGGGCTGGTCTCAAGCTCCTGATCTCAGGTGATCCGCCCGCCTCGGCCTCCCAAAGTACTGAGATTATAGGCGTGAGCCATGATGCCCGGCCCACTGCTTACATTTCTGACGTGAACCCACATCCCCCTCAGGTTGTAGCACTAATGTTCCTACCATATGATTCCCTTCATTACTGTAAGTGCTTCACTGCTTCAGTGCCTGCCCCTCAGCCACAATTTCCTCAAATTCTGACTAAGCCTTGAGGATAGGTGTTAGAATAAATCTAGGTCTTGACCTTTATATTTTGGGATTGCCCAAACAAGGCTATCTAGTCTCTCCAAAGAAAAGACAATTTCATTTTCCCAGTTGTGGCCACACTGCCATTCCTGTAAATATGCAGCTGCTTGAGTTCTTGGGCCACCGGCTGCCTACACTCCATGAGTGCTTTCCCATGGAGGCTGGGGAAGCTGTGCTTGGCGCCTGCACATTGCTACTGCACCCAGGAACTGAGATCACTCCTGGGATTTCAGGATAGGGGTACTCACCGAGTGCAGGTAGTAATAGCATCCACTGCAGAGATTTGTTCTGTGAAGACGCTGTTGCATGAAAAATGTTTAGTGCACCACCTGGCACACATGAGTGCTCAGTAAATTTATACTATGTTTCTAAAATAAGATAATGGAGAAGAGTGTTTCCATTACAAAGAAAAGACTCTAAAGAAACAATCCAAATGTCCTCCAATGGGTTAACATTTTAAAAACACTAGTATATTCATACCATGGAATGTTACTCAGCAATAAAAAAGGAATGAACTATTGAAATAATTTCAATGGATTTAAAGGGGATAATGATGAGTTACAAACCCAAGCATATAATCTTGCATGTCTTATGAGTCAATTTATATAATATTACTTAAATGACAAAATAAAAGGATGGAAACAGATTAGTGTTTGCCAGGGGTTAAGTGAGGGGAGAAAGAGAAAAGTAGCTTTGGTTATAAAGACAGCACAAGGGATAGTTGTGATGCAAGTATTCTGTTATCTTGGGTAACACAAATCTACAGATAGGAGAAAATTGCATAAAATTAATGTAGACATTACATGTACTTTAAATTGCCTTAAATTAATGCAGACATACACACAAGTGTGTGTATACAAGAGTGTGTATGTCTGCATTCATTTTATGCAATTTAAATGCATTCTGTGGATTATGTCAATTTTCTGGTGGTAATATTGTACTAGAGTTATGCAAAGCATTTGTTATTTTGAGGGAAAACTAAGTAAAAAGTCCACGGAATATCTCTCTTATTTCCTACCACTACATGCAAAACTACAAGTATCTACAAAAAGTCAAATAAAGTAACAACTACTAAAATAATTTCCTGGGGTTCCTATAATTGTCATTCTGCCTTCAGTTTTTTCTTATTGAAGAGGAACACTTGAGAACAATGCCCAAATAAAAATGTATTTGTAGAAATATACTTTAGAGTTATTAAAATACTTTTTAAAAAATAAAAGCTTAAAATTGATAGGCAAATAGATTACATCATCCAGCTCTTTTTTTGCTTCAAAAAGGAAGGAGTAAAATTAGGCATTCACTGACAATTCATTTACAATCTAAAGTATGGTTAGTTAATACTGACTTTTCTGACTTCCAGCCATCAAATCCAAAAATAAGTCATCCTGAGCTTCTTACGTTTATAATCTAAGAGTCTAGAATCAATTGTGCCTGAGAACTTTACAAACACACACATTTTTAAAAAGCAGCCACAAGTTAGGAGGAAATGGGGGCAGGAAACAGAGAGCTTTTGTTTGTGGATGTCTTTCCTGCCCTTCCCACGTGGCTTACTTACGATGTCAGAAACGTCTTCTTTGGTCCTCACTTCTTCCAAGTTATTTACCAGAGTTTAAGACTGGGTCTTCTATGTCACTAGGGAGGGAAATGCTGACTGCGGGTGCCTGCACAGCAGCAGTCAGCCTGAAGCAATGTGCCCATGATCCTACGTGTATTCTAGAGGGCCTGGCATTTGCCTTGGTGTTGTTTGTCAGGCAAATGCTATTCCCTGGCTGCTGTGATGTTCTGTGTTCACAGACCTCCACCAATTTATTTACAGAAATGAATCCATCTCATCTATGATGCTGGCAAAAATCCTCTGTATTGTGCCTGCCTCCCAGAAGTTCTTCAAACAGCCACAGACAGCCTTGTACCATGAAGTCCGCAAAGCCCCAACTGCCAACATCACCCTGACAAGACCATATTGTATACATCACAGCTGAAAAACAGGAGAAGCTGTGCAGTTGGTTTAAAAAACATTGTGCTAACTATCAAGTTTCAATTAGTGGAGTTCAAATTGTCTACTAGAACAAGACTTTTCAACGTACTTATGGTAAAGAACCAATAGCACACTGATAAAACTGTAAATTTTGATAGAAATAACTTATTAGAAAAAGAAAAAAATCCATAGAGACATAAGAAAATATAACCCCCCATATTTTGTTGTTACACTGATGGACATAGAATTACTTTGCCAAATTGCTGTAGAAATTTCTAAACACTGAACTCTCGATGTCAGCACTAATTTCAATACAAACGTCCATGAGCCTCCAACTGACCACATTTTGAGAGCACTGAGCTGGAGGACACGCTGTCATCTGGTCTTCCACAAAGCTCTTCAACACTCGCCTTTAGATGACCCCTTTATGCTTTTTTTCCCCTCTATTGCTGCTCTTGGCAAAGAAAGACTTAGAAAAAGATCTCAAGTCTATGTGGTACTCCTCACATGCAAGTTGTCTCACTTGAAAAAAGGGGCAAGGCCATGTTTATCCAGCTTGACATTTGACCTTTACTTTCTCAGTGGTTAAAAGGATCCTGCAAGGGAAAAATTATCTCAGGGAAATCAAAGTGAATTAAATTGTAGGTAACAGGAACAGACATTAAATCTGATTTTTTTTTAAAATCTGTATGTTCTCTACACCACTTCTGCTGGCTACTGCAATAATTTAAGAGGACTACTAAACCTATGGAAATCATTTTGGTATGTAGTTATCTATATTTTCTACCATAAGGAACTCAGTATAATTTTTTTTATAGTTCCTTCCATTGCTATTTATTCTAATTATTCATTTGTGCATTTTTTCCTCCCTCAAAGAGAGGACACTCTTTCTGAAGGCAAAAAACTTTGCCTATTGGCTTTTTACATCTTTCACAGTATCTAGCATAGAACATAAATCAACATTCAGTAAATACAGAATAAGTACACTAAGCATCAGTTCTCTTATTGTTAGTTGAAACCTTTGATATGAATAATATAAATTTTTCAAAGAGGAATAAAATGATACTTCAAAGTGAAAGGAATATTTTAAATACAAAATAAAATTTGACTATGTAATTTCAATTCTCTTTCGTGATTGAAAAGGCCTCCTAACATCTTAGAAATCAGTTTTTATTGCCTTAGTCAAAGGTATATAACTGAGCAGGTGGAGTCATTTGCTTTTTTCCCTTAAATTAGACCATTGCAGCTACTCAGCAAAGCATTTTGGAGGACCTGGAGACATGGCTGAATTTGCTACTTGGTCAGTAAGGACCCTTTGTCAATAATAGCACTACCCTAGCTGTTAGACCAACCTCAAAAAGCAACTAATGACCCGAGTTGAATGGTTTTCCAATGTACTCTGCCATCTTGGACTCACTTCTCAATTGACAAAATCCCTACAGCTGCTTTAAAAGCTTTCTACTTTTTATTTTGCCAAAGCCTCTTTAACATTGCCTATGATCACTGAAGCTTTTTCAAACAAATCAGACCTTCTAATACTGGTAAAGCTGCTGTGAGGACTTCACATGTTCACAAAGGGAATAAAAGATGGAGGCTGCAAAGAGTGGCTTCTGGGAGTCTTTATCCTCACAAATAAAATGTCTTAATAAGTTTATTCATGTAAACAAAATAATGAGGAATGATTAAAAACAACAAAAACACGATTGACTATCTTCACCACTGTAATTATACCAGTGGATTCTGTCTACTTCCGTGAAGAGGAAAAAAGAAAATAAAATAAATAACACTAAGGATTTAAAATCTCATGTGTTAGGAAATTATACTTACGTTTCTAATAAAGGTTCTAGGCACAATTTTAATGGATCTGAGTGATATATAACTACATAATTCCAGAAAGGTTTTCTAGTATTCTAGGCCAACTTTAAAGTATTAAATTGTAGTATACACAAAATATAGCAAATAAGGTTTTAAAAATTGTGATGTATCTTTCACGTCATTTTGGGAGAGGATTCAAAAATCTCTTTAATTTTTTTTTTTTTTGAGACAGAGTCTCACTCTATCACCCAGGCTGGAGTCCAGCAGTGCAATCTCGGCCCACTGCAAGCTCTACCTCCTGGGTTCAAGTGATTCTTGTGCCTCAGCCTCCTGAGTAGCTGGGACTACAGGTATGTGCCATCACACCTGGCTAATTTTTGTAATTTTAGTAGACATGGTGTTTCACCATGTTGGTCAGGCTGGTCTCAAACTCCTGACCTCAGATGATCCACCTACCTCTACCTCCCAACATGCTGAGATTATAGGTGTGAGCCACTGCACGTGGCCCAATGCTTTAAAATTAATTATAAAACATAGATATGTATTTTAATGGACACATAATAATTACACATCTTTATGGGAAACAGGGTGATTTTTTGATACATGTATAGAGTGTGTAATGATCAAATCAGGCCAATTAGCATATCTATCACCTCCAACCTTTATCATTTTTTTGTGTTGGTAACATTCAAAATTATTTTTTCTAGCTATCTGAAAAAAATACAATAAACTAGTATTTACTATACTCACCCTACAGAGCTACAGAGCACTATAGTGTATTCCCCCATCTAGCTGTAATTTTGTAACTTCTAATCAATCTTTCCCTATTCCCACCTCCCTCAAACCTTCCCAGCCTCTAGTAACCACTGTTTTACTATCTACTTCTATTAGTGAAATTTTAACTTCCACATATGAGTGAGAACAGGTATTTATCTATCTGTGGCCTGACTTATTTCACGTAACATAATGTCCTCAAGGTTCATCCACGTTGCTGTTGCTGTGAGTGACAGGATTCTTTTTTTTTTTAGATGGAGTTTCATCCTTCTTGCCCAGGGTGGAGTGCAGTGGCACGGTCTCGACTCACTTCAACCTCCAGTTCCTGGGTTCAAGCAATTCTCCTGCTTCAGCCTTCCAAGTAGCTGGAATTAGAGTGTGTGTGTGTCTCACATTTTTTTTCTTCTTTCCTTTTATTTATTTATTTTTTTGAGAGACAAGATCTCACTCTGTTGCCAAGGCTGGAGGGCAGGGGTATGATCACAGCTCACTGCAGCCTCAACTCCTGGGCGCAAGCAATCCTCCCAAGTATCTGGGACTACATGTGTGAGCCACTGCACCAGCATATACGTTTTCTGTATCCATTCATCTCTTGAGGGACACTTTGATTGATTCCATAACTTGGCTATTGTAAATAGTGCTGCAACAAACACCCGAGTACAGATATCTCTTCAACATACTCATTTCCTTTTCTTACCACATCTTTATAATAGCCTCTTTATTCATAGCCTGGGTCTGAGCAATTGAATTGAACAATATTTCTAAGAAAAGCATGCTATTTTTGCCAGGAATTTAATTGCACAACTAAGGTATTAAATTCCTACTTGGCGGCATACCTGGGAACAGTTTCCAATATATATTTACATGGTGAACTTAATTGTTTTGCTTTTTTTTAAAGCATGTTTCTGTATTCTGAAAGCAGTACCAGAGTCCTGAAAAGAGACAGGGCTAATCCTTATTGATACAAATTCCCTATCATGTAATCAATATTAATATGCCTTAGCAATCACTTACTTTTAAATTTTATGTTATTGATAGGGATGGAAAACTCATGACATGACATGTATATTCTGGGAAAGTAAACATTTGAATTGATAACAAACATAAGAAATTGTTTTTAAGACCCAAATGGTATTCACTGACCATATAATGGCTAGATTTTTCTGCCTGTCAGTCCTAGATGTACTGTAGCTCTTTCTAGATATAACTATAACCTTATCCTGTTCTATTTCTTATTATATGGAAGTCAATATCCTAACTGGCTAACTGGCACCCAATGAGGTCTCATGAGTATCTATCATATGAATGAATAAATGGGTGAATGAATGGTTGGATAAAAGTGCAAGTTTATACCTAACCAGAACTGAACAGAATGTTACATTAGCTTTTCTATTTCTTGAAATCTATTACTACATTCAGCATGGTAATTTTCAAACTTTAGGCAGTAAATAAAGATTTGTTTTTATTGAAACAACACAGCTAACATTCCTTACCTCTCAAAAAAAAAAACTATACAGCATTTGCATGTGGTAATTTTAAATTAGTAAATTTTACTACCTTCTTTATTTTTCATAGTAAGAATTCTTGCTCAACTGGAAGTTTTAAATGTCTCCCATAGATTTTCACAAATATCACTTCTCTTTGCAGTAAGTCCAATTTACATATTATAGTTGAAAGGCTATGTTTAGCAAGCAATCTAGCTGTGATATATCAAGGTGTCTATAGGTAATGACAATATACTACATTCTTGAAAAATGCAAGGAGAGTGGATAAGTGCTCTCGTCACAAAAATGATAACTGTGAGGTAATACATTTAATACACTTGTTTTTTCCTTTTCCTTTTTCTGTTTCTTTTTTCTTTTTATAAACCTTGGATGTGGCATTCATTATATTTGCTAATTAGCTAAATTTAACTATTCCACAATTTAGGAATACTTCAAAGTATCATATTGTAGACAGTGAATACATACATTTGTCAATTAAAAAAGAAAACAGTCAAGTACAGTGGCTCATGCTTGATCCCAGCATTTTGGGAAGCCAAGGCAGAGGATAACTTGATCTAGGAGTTTGAGACAAGCCTGGGCAACACAGTGAGACCCCATCTCTATAAAAAAAAAATACAAAACTTAGCCAGGCATGGTGGTGTGCACCTGCAATCCCAGCTACTCCAGAGGCTGATGATGGCTTGAGCCCAGGAGGTCAAAGCTGCCGAAAGCCATGATTGCACCACCGCACTCCACCTTCAGTGACAGAGTGAGACCTTATCTCCAGAAAATAATCCAAAGTAGAATACACAAGTGTAAGTACAAGATCGGAGCCTGAATTCTTTCCAGGCTCTAACAGAAAATAAGGACTCCAGAAAAGAAGATTAATCCTGCTAGGCACTAGCTTGAGCATAATATGTGGTACTGAAGAGCATGGGCTCTGTTGTTCGAAGACCACAGGGTCTGAATCCCAGCCTCACCCATTCTTAGCGTTGATTCAAAAGGCAAATAACCTCAGTTTCTCGTACGTAAGATGTGAATAATAGCAGCTACCTCATAAGATCAAGAGAAGAATTAAATGAGAATATGCATATTAAAAATCCCTGCCATATAATAAGTTTTCAATAAATGTTAGTGATTACTATTATTACAGAGAACCCAGACTTTTTCTGGGAAATACACAGCATTTTAAAATTACCTGTTTTTTCCAAGTATCACTTGCCCTAAAGTTGATTTATGAATTAAGTGTTTTTCTCTAAATTTGATGTAGATTAAAATTTGGTGTTTAATTCTTATTCTAGCATTATTATAGGCACATTTGTGAAAGGTGAGAGGGAGAGTTATACCTGATGAAGTTCTTTTCCTTGAAAAAAAGGAGCCATTTACTCCAGATTGCAAGAAGCTGGCATAGATACCCTTCTACTTGCCCTTGGTCACTTCTTACCATTCCTCCCCCCACTTTTCAACATTCCTCCCTTCCTGCCGGATGTCCTCATGATGATACTTCAATATAAAACAATATGATTAAAAACAAATTTTCACTTAAATATTAAAGATACGTCATGTCGCCCATGATAGTTGCATTTTAAAATAGGCTTTTCTGTAATGGTTATGCTTAATATATTGTGCAAATCTCAAACAGTGAAATTCATCACTATGGTATCAAGTATACAATAGAGATAATCTTGGTGTATACAGGGGCAAATACACATTTAACAAGGCAAGAGAAGTGAACTTGTGAATGATGGCTTGGTAAGTCTAATATCAACAGTAAAATAATGAAACAGGTCTGACAAGATGAAATTTATCAAAATCTGGAGGTTGATGGAATCATGAGCAATAAGCAGCATGGTTTTATAAAGAGCAAATCATACCCGACACAATCAATAGCTCTTTTCAGCAGAATGACAAAATTAGAGGAAGAAGGGAATCAGGTAAGTGTTGCCAATTTGCACTATCACAATGCATTTAAAATGGTCCCCGCAAATTTTAAATTCAACTGTAGATAAAACTGACTCAGCCATGAATACTTTCTAAAAAGGCCTGAAGAAAAAAATGTACAATGTCACAGATAATGACAATACGGGCTGTTGTGGGATGCTAGAGTTAATAAAGCTCATTCACTACATTTTCCAAACTGATGAAAAGGAAAAAGTATATCAGAATTGTGTATAACATGTCAGTGAATAGCGTATTTCATAGAACACAATTAGGTAGATTTTAAAATACAATGGATAATCTAAAAGGATCATAGGTGAGATTCCGGTAACAACTATCATTTGACTAAAATAAAACAGACTAAGATCAGAGGAAAGCCCTCAGGACCAAGAATCAATCAATCCTGGGCTGTGTTTTCTGTCTGCCTTCTCCAACTGCATTCTTCCATGACTCATTTAACTGTCTGGGATTCTTCCCCTAACCCTGACTTTAGGATGGCATATGACTAGCAAGAACCTCATTGTGTCCACTGAATACCTTGGCTGGATGACAATAACTGGATGGGACAAATTTATATATACTTTCTCAACTCCATTTTCTTCTTCCATACAGACATAATCACAGCTTTGGTTCAGAGATGCTCTCTTGGCCCATAGTATGTTCAGAGAGAGAGAAAAAGATAAATAAACAATTGAAAATAAATGAAATAAAAGTTATAATACAAGTGTGTAGAAAGTTCTAGAGCAATTCAAAGAAATAAGAGACTGTCAGAAAGAATTAGGTAAACGTTCCAAGAAGTACATTTGGTCAGGGCTTTGAAGACCAGGTAGAGAGGAGGTGGGAATTGGAGGGTCTGCCACCTGAAGGGGCAGCAGACACAAAACTCTTCTCCTGAATGTAATGAGAAAGATAACTTCTGTTCAAATTCCATCCAGCTCAGAATGCTGCTTGAAGAGCAGATGGAATGACCCACACGACAGAATTTTGTAAAACACTGTATAAATACAAGCGATTGTAATTATGCTATGAATAGTTAAAAATTGCTTTAAAAGAAAATTTCTAATAGGCTGAATGCTAGGGGAGCCTAAACCCAATTGCCTAACTTCAGCCTAAATGTGGTAGCATTGGCATTACCGGGATTTACCCAGGGCTCTAACCCTTCTAACCATGAGTAGGGTAGGGAGACGCCACACGCAGAGCAGAGGCCGAGTTTTCTTATGTGCATCTGTGCTCCCAAACACAGCGTGACTCACACGTGTGGGACACGAAGCTGCCCACAGATCAGCATGCATCCACAGGCAGCAGCTGCCACTGTCCTCCTCTGCAGCTATGTTTGCTGTGAAGAGGAGGGTAGAGTGTCCCAATCAAGCAAACTTAAAAGCTTGGAGTCACCTTAGACTCCTTTCATCTGTGTTGTGATTTCATTGTAGTTTATCTTCTTTCTTGTGCTTATCTTTTCATTTCCTTCCATGCTGTCACCAGCAAATCTACCTCCTTACTTGGGCAATTACACGGCTCCCTACCTGGGGTCTTCCATCAGCTTTTTTGCCTCTCTCGCCTCCAGTCTACTCTCCAGAACAACCTGGCATAGAAAAATACCACCTTGGGCTCTTATTCAAAATTTATCAGTAATTCCCCATTGCCAGTAACAATGATTCTCAAACTTCATTTGCATGGAAACCACGTCTGATATTTGTTGAAAATGCAGACTCCAGGATGCACTTTCCTTTTTTTTGTTTTTTTTTTTCTGAGACAAAGTCTTGTTCTTGTCCCAGGCTGGGGTCCAACAGTGTGATCTCGGCTCACTGCCACTTCTGCCTGCCGGGTTCAAGCAATTCTCCTGCCTCAGCCTCCCAAGTAGCTGGGATTACAGGTACCTGCCACCATGGCTGGCTAATATTTGTGTTTTTATTAGAGATGGGGTTTCACCATGTTGGCCAGGCTGGTCTTGAACTCCTAACCTCAGGTGATCCGCCTGCCTCGGCCTCCCAAAGTGCTGGGATTATAGGCGTGAGCCATCGTGCCAAGCAGAATCTTCATTTTTTAACAAACAAAACTTTTGTGTTTTTACTACTGTTTTGAGGACAGCTCAGAGATCAGCTCTTATTGGGTCTATACCTGACCTTTAAATACCAGTTACCAAGTGTCTCTTTAGAGTCACACAATCGCTTCAGTTAGCTATGATTATCAAAACTAGGAATGCAGTATATAATTTGTGTATGCATATAATGCATATCTATCATTTATATATTTAAACATATAGTACTATGTAAATAAAATACCTCTGGGATGTCTTTCTGGCCCCAAGAGGGTACTAACTGGTGCAGAAATTGGGAATGACTCACAGTTTAAAAGATGCTAAGTTCTGTGCAGTCATGTTCATAGGAAGCTTGATTCATGGTCCTAGAATCACACAGTTTAAATAAGTCTCCAAAAAGTAACTTTTCCTGTTGGGAAGGGAGGGTTGTCTTCCTGAGGAGATTTAAGTCATCAGGTAATAAGCTATTTCTCTTTTCCTCCACGGGGCAAGGTTGGTACTGGTGGAACATTTAACTTATGCCTGCCATTATGGTGCCCAATCCATCACTCCCCAAACTGGAGAATGGTACCTCTCTTCTGTCTAAAACGGGTGAAATGATCAAGCTACAAATAATGTACCCTGGAAATGGTTAAGAGAAAATCAGTGAAACTGAGAGACATGCTGCATACACATAGTCTACAGTCCCAGAATTTCACACACAAGGATTCATGATTTGATATGAGTCAAACAGATGCCGCATTAGGTAATTGGGACTTTGGTCAACTTTCCAGTTACCAGCTGGAATTAGAGGAGCCTGTAAGCAATAGGTTGTAGGATATACAGTGTTAAAGCAAAATAAGCAAAAGGCCATTAGCCTGAGGCTGTTTCTGTACCCGGAACCCTTACACAAGCAAGCTGAAACTTAACTTAGGGGGCATTTCTTAGAACAGATTATTTTTTTAATTGACAAATGACAGTTGTATATATTTATCAATCATAACATTTTGTTTTAAAATATAGGAACATTGTGGAATAGCTCAATGAGCTAATGAGAATGTTCATTATCTCATAAACTTGGCTTTTTTGATAAGCGGTGAGAGTGCAAAATCTACTTAGCTATTTTTAAAATACAATACATTGGGTTGGGTGTGCCCAGCACTTTGGGAGGCTAAGGTAGGCAGATCACCTGAGGTCAGGAGTTCAAGACCAGCCTGGCCAAAATGGCAAAACCTCCTCTCTACTAAAAATACAAAAATTAGTCCAGTGTGGTGGTGCGCGCCTGTAGTCCCAGCTATTTGGGTGGCTGAGGCAGGCAGAATTGCCTCAGCTGGGAAGCAGAGGTTGCAGTGAGCTGAGATTGTGCCACTGAACTCCAGCCTGGGTGACAGAGCAAGACTCTGTCTCAAAAAAAAAAAAAAAAAAAAAAAAAAACCCACACACACAGGGACACAGGGAGGGGAGCATCACACTCTGAGGCCTGGGTGGGGTGGGAGGAATAGCAGTGGGTGGGGGTATTGGGGAGGGATAGCATTAGCAGAAATATCTAATGTAGATGACGGGGCGATGGATGCAGCAAAGCACTACCATGGCACGTGTATACCTATGGAATAAACATGCCCAAATTGCACATGTACCCCAGAACTT
>CAUYLG010046745.1:0-46025 GCA_963573385.1 Cacajao melanocephalus | reverse complement strand
TAGATTCAATGCTGTCCCCATCAAGCTACCTATGCCCCTCTGCACAGAACTGGAAAAACCCACCTTAAACTTCATATGGAACCAAAAGAGAGCCCCCATAGCCAAGACAATTCTAAGCAAAAAGAACAAAGCTGGAGGCATCACGCTACCCGACTTCAAACTATACTACAAGTCTACAGTAATCAAAACAGCATGGTACTGGTACCAAACAGAGATATAGACCAATCGAACAGAACAGAGGCCTCGGAGGCAATGCCACACATCTACAACCATCTGATCTTTCACAAACCTGACAGAAACAAGCAACGGGGAAAGGATTCCCTGTTTAATAAATGGTGTTGGGAAAACTGGCTAGCCATGTGCAGAAAGCAGAAACTAGACCCCTTCCTGACACCTTACACTAAAATTAACTCCAGATGGATTAAAGACTTAAACATAAGACTTAACACCATAAAAACCCTAGAGGAAAACCTAGGCAAAACCATTCAGGACATAGGCATAGGCAAGGACTTCATGACTAAAACACCAAAAGCATTGGCAACAAAAGCCAAAATAGACAAATGGGATTTAATTAAACTCCAGAGCTTCTGCACAGCAAAAAGAAACCATCATTAGAGTGAGCTGGCAACCAACAGAATGGAAAAAAATTTTTGCAACCTACCCATCTGACAAAGGACTTATATCCAGAATCTACAAAGAAGTAAAACAGATTTACAAGAAAAAAACAAACCCATTCAGAAGTCGGTGAAGGATGTGAACAGACACTTTTCCAAAGAAGACATACATGAGGCCAGCAAACATGAAAAAATGCTCATCATCACTGGTCATTAGAGAAATGCAAATCAAAATGACACTGAGATACCATCTTACGCCAGTTAGAATGGTGATCATTAAAAAATCTGGAGACAACAGATGCTGGAGAGGATGTGAAGAAATAGGGACATTTTTTCACTGTTGGTGGGAGTGTAAATTAGTTCAACCTTTGTGGAAGACACTGTAGTGGTTCCTCAAGGACCTAGAAATAGAAATTCCATTTGACCCAGCAATCCCATTACTGGGTATATATCCAAAGGATTATAAATCATTCTATTATAAAGACACATGTACATGTATGTTCATTGCAGGATTGTTTACAACAGCAAAGACCTGGAACCAACCCAAATGCCCAGTGATGACAGACTGGACAGGGAAAATGTGGCACATATACACTATGGAATACTATGCAGCCATAAAAAAATGATGAGTTTATGACATTTGTAGGGACATGGATGAACCTGGAAACCATCATTCTCAGCAAACTGACACAAGAAGAGAAAATCAAACACCTCATGTTCTCACTCATAGGTGTGTGTTGAACAGTGAGAACACATGGACATAGGGAGGGGAACATCACACACTGGGATCTGTTGTGGGGAACTAGGAGAGGGACTGTATGGGGTAGGGAGTTGGGGAGGGATACCATGGGGAGAAATGCCAGATATAGGTGATGGGGATGGAGGCAGCAAACCACATTGCCATGTAGGTACCTATGCAATAATCCTGCATGTTCTTCACATGTACCCCAGAACCTAAAGTGCAATAATATATATAAATATATATAAACCACACACACACAACTTGCTTATATATGAGTCTTATATCAACTAAACTGTAAACTCTTGACAACTACAGAAGGTATGTTAAACTTATCCTGTTTACTCATAAGTCTAGCATAACGTTTTATAAGAATTAGGTGCTCAATAATACCTCCTGTTTAACTTGACAAAATCCTGCCTCTTAATTTTATGAACCACTACCTGTCCCCACATTTACTTTCTCAGCTATAGCTGCCATATTAGTCTAAGCATTCATAATTTCTTGCCTGAACTGTTGCTTAAATCTTATAATTCTTACATTTTACGTCTTTGATAAAATGTCTCTGGTGTAACAGCTATATGGTGGACCATATCTTTATGGTTAATGGTTAATCACTTTAAACATAGTATCTTATAGTGAAGCCATGTATTAAATATGAACTTTCTCCTTTTGAATGACCTACATATTTACGTGGTTTGGTCTCACGCATCTGATGCAAGACCTGTGTTGTCTAACCCTCTTTGTTTGGCAATGAAGTACAAACACGTCTTCTATTTTACAATGTGTTTCATATAAAGTCTCTGGGCAAAAGGTGAGAGAGATCAGATAAAGCTGGAGCAACAGGTATTAGAGGCAAGAGTCACACAAGTATTCTGGCCCAAGTCTGATCTTAACGGCTTTTCCTAGAATTATTTTCTTCTTAAAAATCCTAGTTCTTCAGTTTTTCTCCCCAAAGATCAGAAGCCACAGCTGTGTCAGGTATCTGTTAATAGGAAAGATGATACTTAGAAAACCCAAAGAGAGGTATATGTGCTGCCATTCAGAAGGCAGACAGATAATTCAGGATACGTGTGGAATCCGACATTCACTTTCACTTTGTAGAAATTCAAAATTGTGTCCATTTTTCTAGGCTCTATGTGTTTGGAGACACAGCAAATAAATTTTCCATCATCTGTTTGATCAAAATAAAATTGGTAAATTCACTGTATTTCTGTTTCCGTATCTCATTTTATCTTCCTCCATTCATTCTTTTTAGATACTTCATGCCTGTTATGAATCAGACACCATACCAACTGCATTACAATCAACATTTCAATGTTGAGGTCTGTCCTTATTCATGATTATTCCAATTATACAGTAATTGAGGCTCAAAGAGATTTCAGTTTTTACGAAAGTCACATTTCTAGTAAGTTAAAGAACTGAACAAAGTATGAAATATTTCATACTTTTGCCAATGCCCCATCCTGTCTGTTCACAGACATCTGGAAGGGAAATTTTTTATCTCTGTGGTCCAAAAATACAAGTGAAGTATGTGCCCAGTCTTTTGGTACTTTAGAGACCTGCTTTAGATCTACCCATTCTAGAATTTGCCTGCTCCATCAAGGCAGAGGCCTGCTAAGTATGTGTCCTTGGGTTGGTAGTGAGAAAGGGGAAGACCTATCTGGAACAAAGCAAAGTAATAACAGAGTCAGACATGAATTGCACCTTACACATGTTCCATTATAGGTGTCTGCCACAGACAATGCTGACTTCTTAAAAAATATCACAAGTGGGTGACTGCTATTATACAAAGCTATGTGAAATGGAATTACTAATCTATAAACATGAGACTGAATAAAATATCTGTTAAGAAATATATGCTATATTAATTTAGCATAGACAGTACCATATCCCATAGACCTTCTTGCACAATTCAGTGACACATCACCGCATTATTAATGCTTTGAAAAAATTTATTTATTCTATTCCATTAGTGTATTTTAACAAACATTGCTCTGGGACACTATGCCCGCCAATTTATGTTTATGAGACTGTCAACGTAATTTACATGCAGACAAAAATATGATACAATATTGCCAATGCAGAATTGCCTTGTCAAATGATATTGTCACCAAAAAAATGAAACAGTACCCCAGCTGAGGAACCAAGCATATTCATCACTGTTGGCTGCACAGAATTTGAGGTGACACACTGAAATACATTTAATGCCTTTTTTTCATGCATCAGATGAATAAAAAGTGAATGAATGAGGTACTTCTGACTGCCGTATACTGTGCAAAAGCAAATAGATTTCTTGTTTCCCTCAGGAAAAAAAAATACATAGGCTCCCGAAATAGTTGACAGAATTATATTTATTATTCATTTGGAAAACTGAGTATGCTACAAAAATCACGATCGGTTCTAAAGTGCTTGGCTGCAATGATTGAGACTGCTGTGTAAGGAGATGATGGCAAACTTGGAGTTCCCAGTCCACCCAGGATGACGAGCAGGGGCAGTGTGAAACAATGGTAGTTATTTGGCCTAGGACCTTGTGCTCAATAATACAAGAGATTTTAATAAGACTGCTTTTTCTAGAAGGTGAATAATTAGATATACAGACTTGTCTTTTCTCTACTTTGACAATTCCAACTCTAAGGGCACTGGTAGGTTCAAGTCCTGGTTTGAGCTGTACATAACTAAGCTTCAGTAGTATGTGAATGCTTCAGTCAAAGGGTTTTCCAGTTTTGTCTGTGCTGATGGCTTGTGAGCTCCATCGATTTCAGTGGCCAGGAAAACACCCAGCCTCGTTGCCAGGAGGCTAACTAGGAAGTACACACAGGTTTATCTGTCTTGGAGGATTTGTTCTCCAGGTACTGCCTTTCCTCGCTGATGAAAGGCCCTCTGTGCTGGAGGCGTCTTCTTTGCTCTGGGCCATGTTATCAAAGGCGAGGCAAGTATACCTATCGCCTGTCTGCCACAAGCTGCTTGGTACAAAGGGACCAAGCACCCTTGTTCTCATCATATTCCTCCTGTCTCATAGGAATTCCTAAAGTAAGAGCCTAATGGCTGTTGTAAATTTCCTGTTGTTAGAACATATATGCTTAGAAATTATGTCTTTAAGAGGAAGAAAAAAAAATCCTGGGTTCAGGAACAATGAAAGGAGCTCACATCACAATCTGCACAGTGCTGGATTAGCAGCAAATTAAGGACCCTGAGTTCTTTCCTCAAACTTCAGTTTAACAAACAGAAACGTTTGAGTAACAAAATAAGACTGGGGGAGCACTATGTGTAGGAGTAGGGAAAATGTGCACAACTTGAGTCTGCAGCCCTCATCTGCCACATACTCCATAAAAGACACTCTGATGCTTAGTTTCTTCATACACAGAATAGGTCTAATAATTACCTCAGTTTTGTTGTGACAAATAGGAAATTGTTGTCTCACATAAAATGCTTAATGTTCCACCATTTTTTATGTACAAAAAACTGGCAGTAGCATGTAATTCATCTAGCATAATCCCAAATATACAATAAATGCTTACTAGATACTGGTCTACTAAACATAACATGTTGAAAGCTGAAAAAGTTATGCAAAAAAAAAAAGTTAATGCATTAATATATTACTAATCCTACTGCTACCACTATTACTATTACCATCCTGCTAGTCTTTGCCAATGATATTTGAAATGCAGTCTTAAATATAACATTCCAAATGTCTCAGGACCATATAGGGTGTGTGATGAAACACAAGATAGTCTATCTGAAACTGGATTTAAATTTCTATAGCATATATATAGAACCTTGGCTATTTATCTTTAGGCTACGTGAATAAATGAATTCCTATGAGAAAACATTTTTCCTGAAATTGACCTCTACTTCAAGACATTGAAAACCCCGTTTAAGCTAACGCCTCCCATTAGGTAGAGCAGAACTTGCCATTTTGTATTTTACACACTCATTGACAGTATTGTCCAAACAACAGCTGGCTTCTGCAATTCATACTAGAATTTTACTGTGAATAGCTGGACAGAATAAATGGTGGCAGGATGATGTGGGTGCCTAACACACCAAGAGGGGTGAAGGGACAGACAGAGCTTCTGGGAGTTCCCAAGCCCAGATGCATATCCAGTTCATTAGTTAAGGGGGAGAGGAAAAGGGCAAGGCATGAAGAAGAAAAGTAGTGAAGAAAGAGACATTGACACAGGGAGTAGACAGAGGCAGGGGCAATAATATAATAGAGAAAAATTACTGTAGAACACGATGATGTATCCTCAAGAGTAGCCCATATCTACTGGGTCTGGGAGAGGAAAATGTTTGCATTAGGCAACAACTGTAATGAATTACATGATACTTTTTCTCTGGCCAGAAAAATTTCTTTCTGACCCCAGCTGGTGATCAGATGGTGTCCTGGAGACTGAAGATGACTATCTCTTGTCATTTTGATCTCTGCATTGAATATTACTATTGCTATCTTTACCAAAGATTTAAATCCATTTTAAAGAAACTATTAATCAGTTTATCTGAATAATAACTTGTAGCTTAATGTATATGGGATAGTTTGGGGTGACAAAGGCAGAATTTAAGACAAAGAAAAAATACTCTTTCATGCCCTATTGGCATGAAAAATTAAGTTATATTTTATCCTGTTTTAATTGCATGGAGTGATACACATGTTGGTCAAAACCACTACTGAATTTGATCAATCATTGAGTCTGGAATTTTTCACTGAAAATGCAAATAGATTCTGATGTGCTCCAGGCATATTTGCACCTAAATCAGAACATTTATAGTCTCTGGAAAGACCATTGAAATGTAGAGTCAGATATAAGCTCAGTTGAGATAATTTTAGCATCAGATGCTAAGAGCCAAATAAACTATGTAAAGTAATATGAACTTTTTAAAGCCAATGCAAATATGTCAAGACTAAAAAATATCTGAGTGAGAGAGCTTTCACACAGCCTTCACTGTATCAGTCAATGTGCTTAGATTGTGGTTTTCTATATTATCTGGAGCTCTGGCCTTAGTACAGAAAGTGGAATCACAAATGAGATATACATTTCATGGAGGTCCTACCTATCACTATGGTGATGACTGGAATCAATGTGTTCCTCAAGGGTGCCATTGCACTATGGTAGGTGGCTCACCTGAGAGTTCTGTTTGACATACAGACCAATATGAGTTTATACAGAGATTTATATAACATCTATGCTATAAACTTCTTTTAAAATAAATTTGTATAAATAAAAATTAAAGAAAAATATTAAATTTATTGCCTGCACGTTAATATGTCAAAATGTCAACAATTCTGTGAAAATTGTGACCTTGGTCCCTGAATGATTAAAGTTTGCCAAACAGGAGTTTAGATGAGGCATAAGTGGCTGTTGGCCAAATCTCCAGATGGTTCAAATCTAAGAGGGATGGAGCCAATGATAGGGAAGCCTTGATGGAGCGGGGAGCACTGGGCTGAAATTTCAAGAATAAATTAGAGTGTAAAAGTAATTTTTTATATTTTAGCTACAAAACAATGTCAGAACAAGCATGGGGGTGTGCAGCCTCTCTTCACTACAGTTTATATGAAAATTAATTAATATTATAAAGATCTTTTCATTGTGCTGGTCTTCGCAGTGCATAAATTGCATTTGCCTTTCTATTTTCACCTTCTATGAGTATAGCTCAATACAAGTCAAGAACCTCCTAGAAGCATAGTTTAGGATCTAAATAGAAGAATATAATGCAGAGAAGGACAGTGTCCCACTCCAAAAAGAGAGGCAGGAAAATAAAATCAACCCCTGTCATTTCAACCCTGTGTTTGATATTGGTGTTAAGACAAAACAGGATATATTTAGTTCTCCATCCTTTTATAACACGGAATCTTGTCTCCTATATGTCTATCTCTCTTTGTGTAATCTCAGAATTTATAAATATGTCATTCTTAATATAACGTTTATTTGACAGTATTTTTTAAAAATTTAGACTTAGTTTCATCATTAGAGTTATAAAATATTTATTTTTACTTTTATTTGAAATGGGTTTTCTTCTACCTTGTTACGTTATAACATCTGCATTTTTGACTTTTTGCTTTTTATTTATTCCTTTACCTCCTTATCACAAGACTATATCTTCAAGATCATGTGTGTGTGTGTGCACAAAGGCACCTGTATGTTTTGGGTGTACTTTGCTGATAAAAGATCTAAGCCTTTGCATATCTAAAAATGTTTTTCTACACCTTTCTACATAAAAAAATAAATCAAGGAATCTGGGTAAAATAATTTCAAATTACAAAAATTTTTCTTCAAAACCCTATCAATCTCACCTATTTTCAAACAAAATAGGAGACTATTTAGACAGTTCAAGTAAGAAATCATGGTGCTTTAAACTAATCCGATGGCAGGACAGAAGGGAAGAAGTGAAGATATTAATGATAAATTTACAGAGTTAAACTTACAGGACTTGCTAATGTACCAGAATATAGCAAGAAAGATGGATCAAGGTTGATCCCTCATATGGTTTGGCTTTGTGTCCCCACCTGAGTCTTATCTAGAATTGTAATCCTCACAATCCCCACGTGTCAGGGGAGAGACCAGGTGGAGGTAATTGAATCATGGGGGCAGTTTCCTCCATACTGTTCTCGTGATAGTGAGTTCTCATGTCATTTTTAATATATGTTGGCATTAAAGAGCAAAAATTCAATAATTAAGACACTATTTCTAGTTTTGTCTTTTGCCCCCTACTGAATTCAAATTTTTATAAGTGTGTAGGTATTTTATTTAGCTGATCATGCCTGCAATGTTGTGAGACCTACACTTCAATCTATGTAGGTCTTTCTTCAGTTGAAAAAAATAAGGTTTTTTTTTCCCCCTGCTACTTGTTTGGCAATTAGTCTTATCTTGTGTTGCCATTCCCTGCCCACCATATGGCTTTGTATTTTGAGATTTTTTTTTTATGGAGTCTCACTCTGTCACCCATGCTGTAGTACAGTGGCACAATCTTGTCTCACTGCAACCTCCAGCTCCTGGGTTCAAGCAATTCTCATGCCTCAGCCTCTTGAGAAGCTGGGATTACAGGTGTGTACCACCATGCCCAGCTAATTTTTCTTTTCTTTTCTTTTTTTTTTTTTTAGTAGCGACAGGGCTTCACCATGTTGACCAGGCTAGTCTCAAACTCTTGACCTCAAGTGATCCTCTCGTCTCAGCCTCCCAAAACTCTGGGATTACAGGCATGAGCCACCAAGCCCAGCCGCATTTTGAAATACCTTAAATTGGTTTTCCATATGACAGAATAAATTGCTGTGTCCTCACACCTACCTCCTCTGTTTCATCACCCTCTTTGTGATCTTAGATGTCTTGAGAATTTCCCTTATCTCTCTTTTCACAAGATGTTGCCTGTTACCTCTCCAACATATCACATTACTCCCTCCCCTTATAGTTTTCATTTTTGTTTCATGAAGAGTAATCTCTCACTCTAAGGAGAACGCCAGTTTCCTAAAATTTTCTCCTGGAACTTAGAATACAATATTTTCAGAAATATTCCCCTGGTTTCTCCTTGGTCTGATGTTGTTTCACTCGGCTGCATGAAGAATCTGCCTCACCCAAACAATTCCTCCTCTTCTCATCCTTGAGCCAGTCAAAAATAATTCCCAGTCATTATTTGTCAACAGAGTATATAGTTTGTCTCCTTTCACAGAAGTTATCAGTGCCTATTCTCTATGGAAGGAAACGAACTACTATCATTGCAGTTGTATTAACATTTAAAAAACTGAGAAAAAATTTAAAATATTTAGGGATTGTATTAGTTTTTATACTGCTATAAACAACTGCTCAAGACTGAGTAATGTATAAAGGAAAAAGGTTTATTTGACTCACGGTTCAGCATGGCTGGGGAGGCCTCAGGAAACTTATAATCACGGCAGATGGCTGAAGGGGAAGCAAGACATTTTCTTCGCAAGGAGAAAGAAAGGAGAACTGCCAAGCGAAGGGAGATAGCCCCTTATGAAACAAACAGATCTTGCGAGAACTCACTCACTATCAAGAGAACAGTACGGAGGAAACTGCCCCCATGATTCAATTACCTCCACCTGGTCTCTCCCCTGACACGTGGGGATTGTGAGGATTGCAATTCCAGATGAGACTCAGGTGGGGACACAAAGCCAAACCATATGAGGGATCAACCTTGATCCATCTTTCTTTCTATATTCTGGTACATTAGCAAGTCCTGTGGGTTTAACCCTGCAAATATATCATTAAATGCTTCACTTCTTCACTTCTGTCCTACCATCGGATTAGTCTAAAGTACCATAATTTCTTATTTGAAATGTCTAGATAGTCTCCTAATTTGTTTTTCTATATCTACTCTTCTCTTCTCTTGCCCAAAATGACCTTTTAAAACTGCAAATGAACTTTTGGCTCCCCAGGTGAAAATTCTTCAAGGACTTGCCATTGTTCTTAGGATGAAAACTCAATTAACTTCACATCATCTACAGGATCCTTTATATCCCAGCACTTGCTCCAGTCACCAGACTCATCTGGTGCTCTCCCTCTATGAGGTTTTCCCAGACTCCTCGACAGAACCTGTTGCTTTCTGCTACAGGATCTTTGCATTTATAGTTTCTTCTGCCAGGAAGGTCCCTACCTCCACCCCATACAAAACACCTTGTTAACACACAAACTCCAGTCTGTCAATTCAAATGACATCCTTCAGGGAAGACTTCCTTGAGATTCTAGATAAGAATCAACACCCCTCTTACCTATTCCTAGACTACACTCTCATTTTCCTTTATAGTACATTTCACAGTGTCTACTGTACTCCTGCCATTATTTCACTGTATCTTTCATCTTATTCAAAGCTCTATGCCATAGTGACTGCATCTGTTTCAATCAACATTTGTTGAATTCATCATTGAATCTCTGTGTCCTCTTCTCAAAGCTACAGTTGGAAAACAGGTTAACATGCAGAATTCCTGATTCAATCCCATATTTCAAGTAGGCTTTTAGCAAATTTTTTCATTCTCTATTGAAATGGCATCTGATGTTTGAAAAATTTCAATTCCTACCATACATTAGAAACAAGGTTCTTCACCCTTGTCCACCATGACTTATATCTAAGGACTCATGTTCAGAATGTTGGCTCCACCAGGTTACTGCCCCAAATCCTCCAGTCAATTTAGGATCAGCTGAGACTCACATCAAAAGTCACCTCTCTGATACTGATAAACTGGCCTTTTCAACTCACTGTATTATATCTCCCTCTTTTATTTTCTTCTTCGTAACTAATAATTTATTGGTATTATTTGCCTGGCTCCCCTACAAAGTTCTTGAGCATAAAGACCCTACTTCTCTTGTTTCCACTGCATTCAATTACGTAGTACAATTGGATAAAACCAGACTAGAATGAGAGATATAGGACCATCATAACAACATCAAAACCCAGCTTAATTTGAAGCTGCTTTGCACTCTCTTTGCTCTGGCTTTGCTCTAACCATACTAATATGAACAAAGAAAAGCCCTTTTCCAATGTATTCATACCATCTCACACAGACCCAGACCATGGGCCTGGCTTATGATATATTCATGGAATTATGTTTGCAAGGTGAAGAAAGTGACAAGAAGAGGGAGAATTTCTCTAAACTATTCATGTATTTTTCCCTTCCAGGCACCAGGGGAGCCAGAAAAGCAGAAGAGGTACATCTGGCCAGAAAAAGCCTGGGGCTGCAGCCTAGGCAACCTGTCATGGAAAGGTACTGTAGCTGCAGGCCTCAGAGCTCTCCAGAATCCCTCTCTTGAACATGTTTGGGAAAGAAGTTATGAGATAGAGGCAAGAGTGTGTTACAGGTAGGAGTCTTTTGAGGGGAGCCATAGGATTGTCCTCTTCTTAGAAACAGCTCTTCTTGGCCATTATCCCTTCTTTCTCCTACCAGAACTGCTTACTCCCATTGCCTGAGCCTTTGAGCCTGGAGATTATGCATCACATGACTAAGAATGAGACGATACCTGTACAGATACACGATTTGCCTTTCAGCTGTTTAGCTGCTTCTACAAGAAGCCTGAGTCATTAAAGTACTCACAGGGCAGGGATGACCTAGAAGAGATGGAATATAAGCTCAAGACAATAAGATAAGGACCTGGTCAAACACCCATCCTTATCTGAACTAGAAATTTTGGTTAGAGGCCATGTTTTTCCTTCTTCTCCAAGGTGATGGTTTTGGTTTAAGAGCCTCATCTATGAGAAATTCCATATCAAAATTATGGCAGGGAGAATAGCCGTCTTCCATTACCTAGAACAAAAGTTAGTACTTTCCCCTATTTCTTCTCTCTTCTTTCTATTGTACTTCCTATTACTGTTGGTGCTGTAGAAAGATTGCTCTGTCCAAAGAGATTTGAAATATTCCAGACATATTTCACCAAGGGTGTGTGAAGCACAAATCAACTTGCCTTGGGGTTCTCTGATATATAGCCAATGTTTTAATGTTCCCATTTATGCTGATCCATAATACATCTTCATAGTGTTGGCTTAATCACAAATGACAAGGGTGGAAAATGTAATAAAGACAGGGGCACATTAATCTACTTTGTATGAAAATGTGGAAAGGTAATCCAATTTTGAACTGCTTGCTCTTACAAAATATATAAAAGTTTGTACGATTTCTGCATCTTAGTTGGGGAGATGGCAGTCAACCCTAAAGAGCTATATTTCAGGTAAAGAGTCCTCAGTGCCTTACATATATGCACAGAGGTAGTGGTCTGCACTGAGAAATAAAGCTGGGGACTCTGGGGAGTGAGTTGCCTGATAGTCTATTTGAAGCCTCTATATCAGGCAGTATTCAGGCGTGTTCATTCCTTGTGGGTCTTAGAGATGTTAGGGATGCTGTTGTGTCTTCCCCTGCATAGCCCCTAAGGCTAGTTCATATGAAAAGAAATTCTGGCTCTGCTCCCTAAAGACAAGCTGGAGTTCATTTGGTGAAAAATCCAGAGAAGGGAGGTAGACTCAGCTAGAATGTGTGTTTCTGGCAGGGGATTTGGCATAAGGGAAAGAATGGTTATGATGAAGTCAGGTTTGTCTTAAACCACAACTGACGTCCTTCCAATCACTGTGCATGTCTGCATTTGTGGACTGGCTGCATGGCATGCGTGAACGTTGATGCAACTGCAGTGCTCACACCTAGAAAAGAAGCATAAGAAAATTGTGAGCTCTGGATTTAAACAGCACTGAGTGTTAATCTCACCTTCTATTTGCTCTTTGACATGGCCAGGAATACAACTCCTCTGAATCCCAATTTCTTTATCAGTAAAATAGAGATTGTACTAGCTATCTTGTAGGATTATTAGAAATACAGCACTCAGCAGTTGTATTCTTAGGTATCTACCCAAGAGAAATAAAAACAAAACATGCAAAATATGTAAAAAAACTTGTACATGAATGTTCATAGCAACATTATTCACCATAGATAAAAGGTGGAAACCACACAAATATCTATCAGTTGACAAATGCACAAACAGAATGTGACTTATGAAATAAGTCTATGTTTAAAATAAACAATAGAAAATTATTCAGCCATTAAAAGGAATGAAGTACTGATGGATGCTACAGCATGAATTTGCCTTTAAAGCATTATGCTAAGTGAAAGAATCTTGTCACAAAGGAACACATATATGATCCCTTTTTATGAAATGTCCAGAAAAGGGAAAGATACAGTGACAGAAATGAGATTAGTGGTTAGCCTACATTTTTTTTTAGTAAAAGAAGCTTTCTTCCTGTTTGAGGAGGCTAGTTTCTTCTTTCTTGTGAACGAATAATGATCTTTCCCCCCATGTTTTTGCCTTGCAACGGGCTTCTGATTGCCCTAAGGACATATCCCCACCACAGTTTTTCTCTTTCTCAGCCATAACCAGTATCAAGTCCTAGCAAGCAACTCCCAGAAGATGACGTTCACAAAGAGACCTATAAAAAATTACAGTACACAGCAAAATAATCACATGATTTTTCCATTTTATATCAATAGAATCCACGTGTGTGGGAACAGAACCTAAGGCTGTTGGATAATGGTGAAAGGAATATGATATTGGACAGAGGATCTGGGAATGATGTTACTGGCTTGTTTGCTGGATTGGCTAAAAGCTGGAAACAAAGTTGACCTAAATTATGTTAAATGGAAATGCTAAAAATCCCCTGGCATACTGTAAAGAAAAATATTCATTGGCTTAGGAAAACTAGAATGCTAGAGTGGATTTTGTTATGTGAAAACATGTCCTGTTAGTATATCCCCTAGAGGACACATTTTTCACCAATGCTATGAAAAATATATTGATGAGCAGACCCCTTGCAGCCTTGAAGAACTCTGTGATAGATCCATTAAGTGCATGAGGATTGACAATGGAAATTATTGCCATTGAAACTAAGCTCCCCAAATCCATTGGGGCTGATGACCTCCAAGAGTGGCAGGGCCACGTGATGGTACTTCATCACCAAGATCAAGGTAGTATTGGTTGTTTTAACTGAATGCAAAGCCAAAGCAGTAATCAGCTTTATTTTCAGTAAGTTGATAATGGTGTTCCTAGAACCAAAATCGATGGGCAGACTATTAAAATCTTACTTGATATGTCTTAGTAAAAATCTCTAGGTCTCAGAAGCAAAAGTCTGACCTGAATGAGTACAAAATACAGTCATGGCCCATCAACCAATTCCCGGTTTGGGTCCAATTCACGGGTGCATTACCTCTTGAATGAAGGAGCAGCTGAGACCCCTTGAGGAAAGACGCTGCCACATCGCCAAACTTTATACTCCAAGTGTTTCTCTTAACCTTTCCCAAAAGAACCTGTGGCCTAGCTATTTACTAGGGGGAAATTGCACTGGAGAAAAGAAACTAATCACACTTTTCAGAGATTACTGAAACAGGGATGAATTTAGTTTAATTCCCAGACACCCAGAACACTGCTTTGGTCCACTAATCAGAATAGCCATCAAGGTAGAATGATTAATGGAACTTTACTGAATTCTGATTTGCAGTGGACCCAATGGGTCACCAATCACACCCAGTGTTTATTTTCCCTGTTTTAGAGCATATAATTAACACAGGTATATCCAGCATCTAGCAGAATCCCCACATTGGCTCTCCGACCTGTAGAATATGAGCTATTATTATAGGAAAAGTCAAGTAAAAAAGATTATAACAATCTCCCCTTGCCAAAATAGTAAACCAAATTTAATACCACATTCCTGGAGGGATTGCAGAAATTAATATCACCATCAAAGATTGAAAGATGCAGGAATGGTGATGCCTTCTATGTCCCCACTCAACTTGCCTATGCAAAAGACCAGTTGATCTTGCAGAATGACAGTGGATTATTGAAAAATTAATCCTGTGGTAACTTCAACTGTGTATCCTGTTTTGTTGTCGGGGCAAATCAACACATCCCCTGGTAACTTGTATGTAGCGGTTGATCTCAAAAATGCTTTTTCTCTAAACTTATTAGTAGAGACTATCAAAAACAGTGACTTTTAGCTGATAAGGCCAGCAATAAACTTTACTTGTCTGCCAAGGACTATCCTCCCAGCCCTATGTCATAATCTAGTCCTTAGGGTCTTCGGTAGCCTCTCTCTTCCATAGGATATGATGCAGGTATATTATATTATTACTAGGAGCTGGGAGTATAGAGGGTAAAAGTAAGTGGTAGTTTTTTTCTGACTTCAGACCAGGCAGCTATTTTAGCTTCTAACATCAGTGTTTATCAGATTCTAACCACGTGAAGAATTACTAGCTTCACAGCTTTGGGCCAAGACAGTGTCTTAATGAGACTCATTTTCCTTATACAGAAAAATGCAGATACTAACAGTCATTCCCTCAGAGTAGTTGAGAAAATTAAATGAGATAATGAATCTAGATACACAATAATTGCTAAGTAAATGTTGGTTATTTATCTTGGAAGTAGATGTGTTCCAGAAAATAGAAAATAAATCCTAAAAAAATTCAGAAACCTGCTACCTCAGTGAAATTTCTAGGGGTCCAATGATCTGGGGTATATCAAGATATGCCTTCCAAGAATAATATATTGTGCCTCCTTTCCCTCTTACCAGTAATTAAGAATGACAATGCTTATGTGTCTTTTTGGATTTTGGAGGTAGCATATACTTTGAGCATGCTATTCCATTTGTCAAGCAACCTAAGAAGCTGCCAGGACAAAGGCCCAGAACAAGAAAGGCTCTGCAGCAGGTAGAGAGATCCATGCAAGCTCTTCTGCCACTTAGTCCATGAGACCTGGAAGATCTTATAGTGCTTGAAGTGTCTGTGGCAGATAAGAATGCTGTAAAGAATCTTTGTCAGACCTCTATATGTGAATCTTAGCACAGAGCCTTTGGATTTAGAAGCAAAACTTTATCATATACTGCAGATAACTGTTCTCCTTTTGAAAACCAGCTTCTGGCTTGCTACTCACCCTTAGTGAAGACTGAATATTTAACCATGGGCCATTAATTTACCATGTAATCTGAGCAACTCATCATGAACTTGATGTTTTCTGACCCACATGGTCATCAACAAAGGTATGTAGAGCAGCATTCGTTCATCAGCTGGAAGTGGTATAAAGACTAGGCTTAAGCAGGTCTTTGCTATCATTGGGGTTACATTTACCCAGGATACAGATTTGCCTTCCTTGCTATCTACAATGCTTCTTCTAAACTCACTATCCTTATTTGTCATTATGGCATCACACGTGGCATCACTTTTGACTGAGGAACTCATTTGAGAGCAAATAAATTGTGGCAATTGGCTCATTCTTATGAAATCCATAAGAGTTACCTTATTGTTTATCACCCTGAAGTAGCTGACCCAAACGAACAGTGCAATGACTTTATTTTTCTCAATTTTTTTATCGTTGTAAAATATACAAAACAAGAAATTTACCATTTTAGCCATTTTTAACTATAGAGTTTACTGGCATTAAGTACATTCATATTATTCTGCAACCATCACCAAAAACTATCTCCAGAACGATTTCCATCTTGAAAAACTGAAACACTATACTCATTAAACAGTAACTCCCTATTCCATCCCCCTCTCAAAGTCCTGCAACCATTATTCTATTGTCTATCTCTATGATTTTGACTATTCTAAGGAGCTCATATTAATAGAATCATTCAGTATTTTTATTCTGGTGATTGGCTCATTTTTTATCATAATATCTTCAAAGTTCATCTATGTTGTCGGAATATTCTTCATTTTAAAGCTGAATAATAGTCCATTGCATGTATATATCACATTTGGCTTATCTGTTCATCTGTTTATGAATGTTTGGATTGCCTCTACCTTTTAGCTCTTACGAAGAGAGGTCCAAAAATATGTTTTCGCAATCCTGCTTTCAATTATTTTGGATACTTCTACCCAGTGCTGAATTGCTGTATCAGATGGTAATTCTATTTTTAAATTTTTTTTTGAGAAAATATAATGCTGTTTTCCACACAGTGGTACCAATTTACATTCCCACTAATGGTGCACAAGGATTCCAGTTCACTCATATACTCACCAATACTTGGTATTTTTTTTGTTTTTCAATACTTGTTATTTTTTGATAACAAGTTTTTTAATACTTGTTACTTTGTTTTTGCTTTGTTTTGTTTTTTAAGCCCTCCTCATAAGTATGAGGTATGAGGTGGTATCTTACTGTAGTTTTAACTTGCATTTTCCTAGTCATTAGGGATGTTGAGTGTTTTTTTTAAATATGTTTATAGGCCATTTGTATAACTTCTTTGCAGAAATGTCTATTCAAGTTGTTTGTTCATTTTTTAATAAGGTAGTTTGTTTCTTGTTGAATGCTAAAAGTTTTCTAGATATTCTTGATATTAATCCCTTAGCAAATACATAATTTAGAAATGTTTTCTCATATTATACATTTTGCATTCTTACTTTGTTGTCTTTTGATATACAATTTTTTAAATTTTTCATAAAATCTAACTGAGCTATTGTTTTTGGTTGTTGCCTGTGCCTTTGTTGTCATATTCAAGAAATCATTGCAAAACTAACATTGTAAATCTATCACTGTATGTTTCCTTCTGAGAAGATACTTCATACAATATCTAGTTTTAGGTCTATTAAGTTTTATGTTGTAGTCTAACATTTGGTCCATCCTGGAAATTTCCCTGTGAAACTGAAAATAATGTGTATAATATTGCTATTAGATAGAGTGTTTTGGATATGTCTGTTAGAGCTAGCTACCTTATTGTGTTGAGCCCTTTGTTTTTTTACTTATTTTCTGCCTAGTTGTTACATTCATTATTAAGAATTGAGTACTGACATCTCCAACTATTAATGTAGAACTTTCTATTTCTCCCTTCAATTCTGTCTGTTGTCTGATATATTTTGATGGTCTATTATTAGGTGTAAAAATGTTTATAATTATGATATTTTGCTGTATTGAAACTTTATTAACATACAATGTACTTCTTTGTCTCTTGCAATTTTTTTTTAATGTCAAGTCTATTTTGTCTAATATTAGTACAATTATCCTCGTGGTTTTGGTTAACATTTGAATGGAATATCTTTTTCCATCCTTTTTCTTTCAAATTATTTGCACCTTTGGATCAAAAGTGAGTCTCTTGTAGAGAGAACAGAATTGAATCATGACTTTTAAAAATTTATTTTGCAAATTTATGTCTTTTGACTGAGAATTTAATTCATTTATGCCTACAATAATTACTGATTAAAAGAGACTTTGTTATTTTGCTATTTGTTTTCTCCATAGTTCATAGATTTTTTGTTTGTCATTTTTTGTATTTCTCTTCTACATATTCCTTTTAGTTTAGTTGATTTTTTGTAATGAAATTTTTCATTACTTTCTCATTTACTTTTTTGATATTCTACAGATTTTCTATGTTACCATGGGGATTACATGTAACACTAAAGTTACAGCACTTTAAATTTATGACAGCTTACCATATAAAATTGTTCCTTTACAGCTCTGTTCCCACACCTTTTGGATGTTGATATCACAATATTGCATCTTTATAAACTAATATTCTCATTTTTACTATACTAATCTCTTAAACTATGTAGAAAAATGTGAAGTTATAAAGTTGTCATAATACTAGCTCTTATAATTGTCCATGTACTTACCTTTACTGATATCTTTGTTTCTTCATACAGTTTCTATTTTCTCTCTAGTGTCCTTTCATTTCACTTGGAAGAACTCCCTTCAAAATTTCTTGCAGAGCAGGACTAGTGGTAACAAATTCTATCAGCTTTTGTGTCTCTGGGAGTCAATGTCTGTGTTATTTTTGAAGGAACAGTTTTGCCAGATACAGGATTCTTAGTTGAGGTTGATGTCATTATCGTTTTTTTTTTTTTTCTTTTAGCACTTTGAATATATCATCTTATTGCCTTCTGGCAACCTCCAAAGTTTCTGATGTAAAATCTACTAATAATCTTATTGAGGATATTTTCTTGTTTGTGACAAGTTTCTTTCTGATTGCTGCTTTTTGAGATTTTTTTCTTGCTTTTGACACTTTGATTTTAATGTGTTTTGGTGTGAATTTCTTTGATTTCATTCTACTTGTACTTTATTAAGCTTCTTGGATGTTCATATTCATGTCTTCCATCAAAGTTGAAAAATTTTGATCCATTATTTCTTCAAATATTATCTGTGCTCCTTTCTCTTTCTCTTTTCATTCTGAGATTACCACAATGTTTAAGTAGGTCTGCCTGAAGATGCTCTACAGGTCCATTAGGATCTTGTTACTTTTCCGCAATTTTTTTTCTCTCTGTTCCTCACACTTGATAATTTCTATTATCTTACCTTCAAGTTCACTGATTCTTTCTTCTTTCTGATCAAATCTGCCTTTGAATATTTCTAGTGAATTTTTAGTTTAGTTATTGTATATTTCAGCTCCAGAATTTCCTTTTGGATTTTTATAAAGGTTTTCTATATCCTTACTAATATCTTCATTATGTTCATACATTGCTTTCTTGACTTTCTTCATGTATTTTCTTCATTCTTTGAGCATTTTTAAGTCAGTTATTTTAATGTCTTTGTCTAGTAGAACTGTCTTCAGGCCTTTCTGAGGGACAATTTCTGTTGTTTTTGTTATTTTTTTTCTTTTGAATGGGATATACTTTTCTGTTTCTTTGTATGCCTTGTGACATTTTTGTTGAAACTGGACATTGGGATCTAATAATGTAGTAACTCTATAGATCAGATTCTACCCCTTCCCTTCAGTTTTCTGAGTTTTTTTTGTTTGTGTGTTTGGTTTAGGTTGGTTTGATTGCTGTATGATGTATCTGTGCCAAGAATAAGCCGTAAGTATCCACTTAAGGTGTTTCAGGCATTCTTTTGACCCTGCACCATTCCTTGGGCATGCATGGTGACTTTCTAATGTCCCCCATATATGGAGCTACTTTGACTATCCTAATCTTTAATATTTGGCTCCCAGTGGGAGAAAAAAATAAATGAAGTGGGAATAAAAAGGTGATAGCCCTTTAATTCTCTTGGAAGACATATCACCCTGAGGGGGAGGAGCTTGCAACAATGAGAGGAGGTGCAACAACAATGTCTTCCCAACTCTGTGTCTGAAACACTATGGTCACGAATAACAATTAGTGATCAGAACATATATCCTCAATATTTGGGGAAGTAAAAGTGTCCTTATTGCCCACTCTGGCTGCCATAAGCTGTGTGTCAGCTGCTCTAGGAACATGTGCACAGCTTCCTGTTACAAGGCTGAGAGAGAGAGATCAGTAGTTACTGCCTAGCTAATAACTAAAATTGACTAAAATTAACCATAATTTACCATTTAAGCCTTCTCTCTAGAAGCCTTCAATTGTCTCGAGTTCCGAAAGAGTTATATCAGATAGATTCCACCAGTGTAATTATTATCTGAGTGGGCACACAGATTTTTAGCATTTCCTGCTGTGACATTTTCCAAGAATCCTCCTAAAATGACCTTTTGAAAACTCCGGGTGCTTGCTGGGATAATGTCGTACAGGATGCAATACAGACCTAAACTGGCAACCAACAAATGGTGTGATTCTCCTATTATCAGTATTCATAAGTTCAGGGAACAAGGGATAGAAATGGAAGTGGCTCTTCTCACTATCATTCCTAGTGATCCACAGTAAAATGTCTTCTTCCTGTCCACACAGCTTTGTGCTCTGCTATTCTAAATGTCTAGAATACTTAGTTCTAAAATGATAGTCATTTCTACAAGGAGACTCAGTGGTTTCCCTGACTGAAGGTTAAGATTTCCCTTGGCTGTTATGGACTCCTCCTTCTAGTGAATCAACAAGCAAAGAAGGGAGTTATGCATAGATATGCATAATTTATCTTATCAAGAGGACACGGATGACATCTCCACAAGGGGATTAAGGAAGACTATGTGTAGAATGCAGAGTGAGGTCTTCTGAATGCTCCTATGTCCCTGGATTAAAGTCAAAGAAAAGTAATATTAAAAAAATATCAATAGGCAGGACTGCTAATGACCCAGTTTTCAGGTATAAAGATTTGAGTCACCTCATTGGCAATGCACCAAAAATAGACAAGGAGCTTACTGAAGGCAAAAGAAATATGCAATGGACAGTGGAAGAAGGTAATTATAAAAACTAACTATAATCAACAGACAAATTATACAAATTACATCTGCAACAGTTACGTTTATTTGTTGTTTTCATACCAATATCTTTGTGTTTATATCATAGAATTTTTATTGTCTCATTTCACTACTATTTAACATAATGTATGTTGATAGTGAGTAGAAAGAAAAACAGTAACACCGAACACTTGTGTGTGTGTGTATGTGTTTGTGTGTCCCCACACTGGCCAATTCAATTCAGACACTAAGTGCAGTTAGCACAGACCCCACAGAGTAGGGGTTCAATCCTGCAAAACTAGCCCCCACTTCAGATGCCAATCGCAAGTAGTAGGGCTCCAGGCCAACCACAAGTTCTGTTTGACTTGCTACAGATTGGAAGTTCCCACAACCTCCTTCTCACTATCGTCAGCTTATTATGAAGTACATTTTAATGCACACATTTGAACAGCCAGATGAAGAGATTCACAGGACATGGTTCAGAAGGTTATCAAGTATAGGAGTTTTGAACCCACTGGAGTTGAAATGTGCCTCCTTGGATGTGTTCTTATTCACCAACCCAAAAGCTCTTTGAACCTGTACCTTAGGAATTTTTTTGAAGGCTTCACTATTTAGGCATGATTGATAATTTAACTCATTATCTAGCCCCTCTCTCCTTCCTGGAGAATGGAGTTACAAGCTTCTAATTATGGCTTTGTCTTTCTGTTAGCCAGTCTCCACCCAGGAGTCCACCCAGAGTCATCTCATTGGAACAAAAGTTGCTCTCATCACCCAGAAAATGCCAAGGAATTAGGAATTCTGTGTAGGAAGTAAGGTCAAAAACAAAACATGCACCCAGCACAAAGGTTTTTGGAGGTCTGTGCCAAGAACTGAGGGTAGAGACAAAAATTCCTATTTTTTTATTATGTTGCAAGTAATTAACCTCACATCTTACTACTTAACCTATAGGATCTCAAAAATGTAAATATAACTCAGTTAGAAGATAAATATATTACGCAAATATGGATAAACAGATTTTGTATCTTCCTTTGAGGAAAGAGTCAGCTTGTTTATACCCTAGGTTGTACAAAGGGTATTTGTGTATTGACCAGTGAAAACATGATTTTGCTATTGTATTTATTTGGAAATTAAATATAGTTTTTAAAGATGATGACAAAGATATGAATGCCAAGTGAAAAAGGGGAAGTTAATAATGGATTCACCTTGTGTCCATTTGGCTAATATGGAGCATGTTTCTTGTAATTCCCTACCCTTAATAGTGCTATATCAGTATAAGCAACTAGAGGCATTTTTCATGAGATGCGGAAACTGGACCTGAAGGAGCAGTCATATTCCTCTCAGGCTTCAAAAATCAGTGTAGGTCACCTAGTTTTGCCAGGTAGGTACTCTGCTGGTTGGCACAGAATAGTGCAAGGCTTACTGCTCCTCCAGCTTTCAACCATCCCCTCCTTCAGCTACTCTGACTCGTGGGAACACCGTGAGGAAGGGAGCAAGCTTCTACTGTAGGTCACCCACATCACTGAAGCTGAAGGCTTGGATACAGTGACAGCCTAAGTCAATTCCAGTCTATCTTCATGGTTTCTGGTTTATTCCCACAAGCTTAAGTGTTTTGTTGCTCTGCCCTACTTTATATCCATCTTTCTTTTTTAACTTTCTGCCATTCTGATTTCAGACCCCTGTAGTAGACACAGAAGCAATAACCTTCCAAATACTGTTCAGTTCATCCAACTTCCACAATTGTATAAGGTCAAATCCCTATGATAAATCATTTTTATGTATTATTCCTGTTGGTTCTGCCTCTCCTTTTAAGCCCTCACTCATGTATTGATACTGCAGCTATGGCACAGAGGCTAGAACACACCCACTGGACTTCTCACCTCCAATTGGGCATCAGTGAGCTCAAAAAGTTTATGGGCAGGAAGGGACTAGGTGCATTGGCTAAGACTTCCTATTAAATGCAAAAAGTGAGGATTACAGCCTTGGCTCCAGTATTGAAAGAAGTATATAATAAGTTCCCAAACCAGAAGGAAAGATAATTCAGTTACATTTAGAATTAATTTACCATGATGTTTATGGTCAAAACCTAGGGATGAAAGGTGAGAGGAATGTGTCCACCAATCCACGTGTTAACCAAAATGGCAGGAATCCATCCTGGGCTAAATGATTCTCAGGGCACTATAGCTGATTGTTATGGTCCATGCAAGCATGTTTCATGTGGGAGGACCCTGAAGACAAAGCCCAAAAAAAAACAATGTCCTCTGGGAGAAATCTGAAACCCAATGCTAGGATCACAGCCTCTGAGCCAGTGACAGTACTGAACCCTCTCTGAATACGGCAGCCCTCAGTCAGCGTGGGCCTAAGACAGCTTCCTTCATCTGTTTTCTGGCAACAGAAGAACATATTGAGGATAATACAGGCTGGCCAAATCTGTGAAAGGCTACAGAAGCACTAATTCAGGGAGAATTCTGGTATGGAGTCTTGACCACCTTTTCTAGAGTTTATGCCCCATAATTATCTGCCATAACAATCATTCACGTCCAGTGGCTGTGAATGCTGGAAGGAGCCCTAAGAACACTCTAAAAGCCTCTGATTTGGGATAACACCAAGAAGGCTAAGGATGATTGACTGAAGCCATACTCCCAGAAACCAGGGCAGGTTGTCTGGGCTGATCTATGCTGGTACCACATGGTCTGGTTGAGTAGGTCCAAGGTTCAGGACAGGATTAGGTGATCTAGAGGATACTTTGGCACATTCAAGGGCAAATTTTCCTGGCTAACGTTCAAGAATAGACAGATATCTAGAGCTAGAAAGAATAAACAGACAGAATAACCAACAGTAAATGCTAATATTATCTTAGATCTACACAAATATTTTCTATTTTAAAAGGTGCTTCAAATATTTATTGAGCCCGAATGCTGCAGGCACCATTCTATACACTAGAGCACGGCTGTGATGAAAACAGATAAAGACTCTGTCTTCATAAAACTCACTCTCTTGTTGTGAAAGACAGACAAGAAGCAGATAAACAAATAATTGGAGTTATGGACAATGAAATGCAGGACAGGGGGTAGAGGGTAGTGATGGGAGTTTCATTTTATAGAATAGGCTCCTAATTGGAGTTATGGACAATGAAATGCAGGACAGAGGGTAGAGGGTAGTGATGGGAGTTTCATTTTATAGAATAGGCTCCGGTGAGATCTCTCTCATGAAGTAGCATTTGTGCTGGGTCCTAAAAGAATGGAGGAAACAAACTACACAAATGTCTGTGGGAGAAGAGAGGAAAATTTGTATAAGATACAAGTGACAAAGTTGGGATTTGAATTCATGGTACCTGATTTATCAACTTTTATTTTTCCTTCTTCCTTTGGCAATACTCTCATTATCCATGGATGCTGACTTCAATTCAATCCCTGACAGATTTTCCTTTAAGAATTTTGAAAGCATTAAACTAGTATTTGGTGATCTGGACCAAGCTATGCATTGTGGTTATGCTTGCTCCCAACTTCCTCTCCTTTGCCTCCCAAGATAACTAAAGTTCATTTTAATGAGGACAAGGGTGTCTGATGCAATGGACCTCAACACAAGTCCATTAGAAGTAAACCTGCATATGAAAGGCTATGAGGCATTCTGTAACATGGCCTTTCTCACATTAAATTGCCTCTGGAACCCTATTATCTGTGGTGTCCATCACCATCATATGGCATGAGTGCTATAAGAAATGCACTTTTGAAAACATGAATGTAAGGGATGGGAGCCTCTTTTGAGCTGAGTGACCTTGGGCAAATATCTTTTGCAAATCCAGACTTTCCACGTTTCCAGATGGTGGAATCTTGGACACTGCAAGGATCTCATAGTTGCCTGATATTTGAGCAGCCTTTTTTAAACAGCTTTTTGATTGTTGGTGTATGTAAAAGGGTAACAGTGCAGCAAAAGTTCATTTCCTTTCTCAATTTTGGCAGACACTATCTGCATAGAAAGCACTTGCAGAAACTCCTCCCATGGGGAAGGAAGGAAGATTTATAGAGGAGAAAGATGCTCATCTGCTTCAGTTATTCTGCTCTCTGAAATCACTAGCTTTTCTGGCACAGAGCAGAGGTGTGAATGTGGTTTCTTTCTTCTAAGCACTATTTTTTTTTTTTTTGGTAAACTCTTAATTGAAATATAGTCTTTTTAAAAAAAAAAAGTGCACACATAAGCATAACTGTTGGGCTTCGTGAAATTTTAAATCTTGGTTTAAGAAAAATAAAAGCTATCACTAACATCTCAAAGTTCCTATTGGAATCTCACCTCTACCTACCCCAAAATATACCTGTCATTCTAATTTAAATACCCTATTTTAGTTTTATACAAATAGAACTGTAAATTTCCTGCCTGGCTTCTTTTGTTCAACATTATTCCTTGTGACTCATCTGCATTGTTACATGTAGCCATAGTTTATTCATTCTTTCTCATTGCTGTGTAATATTCTACTGTATGAATTTCCTACCAGTTCTCAAACCAAACTGCTATGTTTTATCGAGTGGTGCCTGACATGGGTTTAAAGGCAAAGATGTCAAACTCTAATGACCTAATTTATTTGAGGAAATATGAGAAAAATGTGGGGGAAGGACATAGTCTTAGAAATTCAGTCTGGATTATTCTTGACATAAAATCATAATTTTTTTTAATTGACAGGAGGGATATATTATTTCAGTAGAGTAGTTCACTTTCTACTGAGTATGGAGCATTTGACACACTAAATTGAAAATGAATTTCAATTCACATTGATCTAACCTGTAATTCCTTGGGTGCTTCTGTTGGCCCCCCGCATTAAGGAGGTAAGACACTAAGTTTTCCTGAAAGGCACTGAAACAAGAAACCACTGGATGAAGAGAGTGATCGGTAAGGAAAGCTGAGATCAAAACTGTAGATCCCAGCATCTGAAATGGGCATATCTGAGAAGTCCTTCTTACAGATAGAGATATGCCATCTATTGCTCTATGCATGTTCTTTGTATCAAGGAAATCTTCCTCCTCTCACTGTGGTGGTCTTCATGCCTGACATTTCACATTCTAGTTATGAAGGCGATACAACTCTCTAAGCTTATGTTTCTGAATCTTTAAAATGAAGATAACACCTATTTCCAAAATGTTGTTGAGAGAACTAAATAAGTCACCTTGTACATAATAACAGGTATTGTAAATATCTATTTAAAAGTAGCCTTTCAGATCTTTAGATACCTTTTCCAGCAGACATTGTCCAATTAATATTGCAAATATTAAGCTGAAAAACATCAATGAAAGCATAAACTACTGATTTTCTACCTGATGATGAATTTATGCACAGAGTTAAGTACTGACATTCTGTATCAGACAGAAACTAGGGAAGACATTGAGATGTCATCTCTGCCTTCATCCCTGCCCTGAGAGACCTGCCCAGAGCCCCTTTCACTCTGAGTTATAGAGTATTTGGTCTGGCAGCTCTATGGTCCACTGAGCAGGGTGAGGGTCACCGCAGTCCTGGATCCTTTATGAAATTTCAAACCCTGAAGGCTGTAAGGAACTCCACAGGACATGTGACCCAACATCCTCCCGGGGGGGTTGTCTATGGCATCCTTGACAGGGGTCTTTCACCTTCTGTTTGGACACCATTGGTGACAAGAAGCACTGTGCCTTACAAGGCAGCCTGCCCTGCTGTTAGGCTCCTCTGATTGTCACCTGCTTCCTGCTCACAATAAATTGAAATAGTCTCTTCCTGTAAGTTCCATCCATTTTTCTTCCTTGTTACTTCTGGAGGCCACACAAACTGTCTGCACCCTCTTACACATGACTGCCCTTCAGAAAGATTTTCTCTCTGTTTGGAGATACATCATTCACCAAAAAGATGCCTCACAAGTGATCCTCAGTCAAGTCCCTGGGGAGTTATATAGTGTCTCTTGAAGAGTGACTAGAGTAGAGGTGTGTGTGTGTATGTGTGTGTGTGTTCAATTTTATATGTATATGAAGTGAGATGTTCGTAAATGAGAGTCACCAAAAACTTGCGTTTATGTGAATATAACTTGATAAGGAAATAAAAATAGTTCCAAATTAAAATTCATCAACATGATGAGTCTGTACTGCTAGAGGATCTGGAGTGGTGATAGTTTTGTAAGGAATAGGGAAAAGGTGCTTAAAAATATTGGCTACAGAGTCAAACTGCCTCAGTGAAAACTTTGATTTTCTCTACGCTTTAATAGCTCTGCCACTGTCACTATGAGGAAAGTTTTATCTCTCCGAGCTTTAGTTTCCTTATATATATATTGGGGTTTTATTTTGAGAGAATTATATAATAAAATTATTATGAACATTTTAGCTCAGTTCAATGCATAGTGAACAATCAATAAAAATAAATATTATAACAGTCATTATTTAATGATTACCAACATTCTTGAACATCTATGACCTCGTTTTAGCACAATAATCTGAAATCTATTCTTTTCCGCAAAAGTCCATCACTTATCCAAGACCACATAAGGGGCTGGAGTCAGGGTGAGAAATCAAGCTTAAAGCAATTTGACTTAAAATTTGTGCTTTTGTTATGAAACCCATGCTGCCTCTATGTCACAGGTCTGATGAAATAAGCAAGCCAATTCTTTGGCAAAAATTGAAACCCATTCTTCCAAACAGTCTCCACAGGTAATAATACATATATTACAAGGATGTTGCCTGTTCAGAATATTTCTAGATTCCTCTTTAGAATGGATTTCAGAGCTGGTGAACTTTTTTTTCTTTTTAAAATTTTCAGCGGTAGCAAATTGTGTCCTTTGTTGCCAAAAATACAATTCAGCCTCATCAGAAGGCATTCAGTCAACTCTGATGAATAAGCCGGGTGATGAAGCTGAGGGGGAATTTTCTGTCATACATGGCAACAGGCCTATGAAATTGAGCCCAATTTCCTTATGTGACTTGTAAATGGGCTCTAAAAGCTGTCCCCAAAGAGGAATTTCCTCACTAGATTAAGCCTACACTTCCAAGGAAATTTTTTCAGAAAACGCAGCATTCATCCCAAGTCCTAAGTTCCTGTTTATTTGTTAACAACGTGTCAACCTCATTAATCTTCCTGAACACATCAATTTTACACAAGAGGTCTTAAAGACATTATGCTAAATTCTGAAGATACAAAGACAAAGTCTCTCCCCACAAGCATTTAAAATGTAGCCAGGGATAAAGAAGGGAGAGTAACAGGGTCATACGGATGGATTTATGCATAGGGCACTGAGATTACTAAGGAGGAGTTTCGCCTCAGGGAGGATGTTGCTGGCCTTGTTGGAAATGGTGACAACTTACTGGCTTTGAATGGATATCTAGGGGTTAGCCAGCAAGACAGCGAAGAGAATTCTAAACAGATAAAGCAGAATTAACAGAAGTCCAGAGATAAAACAGAATGGAGACTTGAGGAGCTACAGGATTATAGCTATAAAATGAAGAGTGAGTCTAGGGCTGCACTGAAAAACATTTACAGTATCAACCAAAGGTTGTATTTGAAGTGTCTAGAAGTTTAGCTTTAACTTAGAAAAGTAAGCAAGACTATGAAAGCCCAGTTTTACAGGTTAAAAAAATTATTCTAATGGCAGCGTGGAGAGACCAGAGTGAAGCAAAACAAGAGAGAGGCTGTAGCAGAAATACAGTCGAGAGGTCATGAGGACCCAGAGGGAGGTGATGATAATAAGTATAAAAAAGTAGATCTGTATTTTAGGTGGGATTGATAAGAGGAAGAACTAAGAGGATTTGGGAACCAACTGTAAGTGGTAAGGCAAGGAAAGGTGATAGATGGACAAAAGGCATTTTTAAATAAAAATTAAAAGAAAAATTTGGCTCACTTAGGGCCCTTCTATTTTTTACAAAGGCTTAATATTATCAGAGGGGATATCCATGCACTAATGTCTGGAAGAGTCTATAAAATACACACACATACACACACACACACACACACCCCTCTGCATACTGAATACATTTCATTATTTTTAGTCAATCTCAGGGCCATTACACAGAACGTAAGTGATGCATGAGGCCAGAAATAATTTTAGACCTCTGTATTTGGCATTTATTTAAGGTTATTATCAAGAGATAATAGACTATGTGCTCCTTATAAAAGAGCTGTAGAGTTTTTAGAAATTAAAGTAGCAAGTAGTGAAATGCCTTGTGCATGTCAATGATATTTAGCATCTTCTTTTAGTTTCTTTCTGGGACACCAGGTCCAAGGTGATTTTTAAAAGAGTCCTTGGAGACTGCTGTGAGTTCTCCATTGATTTCATATGCACAGAAGGCTTCAGGTATGCTCTCAATAGTACCTATTGTCAACCAGTTTTAAAGGAGGCGGCTTTACCAGAAAAAAAAAATGCCATTGTTTTTCTCTCAGGCTGAGAGAAAAACAGCAACCAACCAAAGACCTATAGTTTTGTCACTTTCACAACCACCTTATGGCAGGGAGAAGAAGTATCTCAGACAAAGACACCCCATTTTTTTTTTAATTTTATTTTGGAAGGTTTGATCTATTTTCTTAAACCCCCTTGGAAAATAAAAATAAAAATAAAAAAGGAAAGAAAAAGAAAATTAACTCCTTCTCCATGAAAGATAACTTATAGAGAGAAGAAGCAAGAAGAGTGCAAGGAAGGTTAGGCAGTCATCTGGGAGAAGCAGGTTTGGTTGGGCGGGAGTCGAGGTCACTAAGACACCAGTGATACAGAGACGAGAAAGGGCACTGCAGAAAGACATCTCTCTCCTGAGTTCAAGGTCTGGCCTACAGAAGGGCCTTAGTACTAAGCACCCGGAGAGAACATCCATTCAAGTAGTTCTTCTCTCTAAACAAGCTACATTGCCTAATGGCTTCTGCAAAGTTATATTTGACCCCTTCATTGCTTCAGGAAATCTGCTATGAAATTTCACAATGATGAATGGAAAATGGACACATTCCTTGCCCTGAACGAACTCATCATTTGGTGATGAGTTCTGTCATAACGCTAGCCCACTACATTATAGATGGACAGGGCTATATATCACAAAAATAGTACAAGTGAAAAGCTGAAGGAGCAAGGAAGAGAGAATCAGCATGGGCTTCCTGGAAGAGAAAATTTGAAGAGCACCTTGAGGGATATACATGAGTTACACAGGCAAAAGTGGCACGGAGTGTTTCACCCAAGTGGACATTGCGCTGAGAGGGCTGTATATGACATTTGCTTTTGCCCACAGTAAAGGCATTATTCTTTGCCTTCATAATCAAGTAGCCTCCCCATGTGTCACCACTGAGTAGGTAACACCAAGACCTCCGGCACTTCCTAAAATAGCTGTCCATCTGCTTAAAGGACATCACCGAATCTAGCCTTAGAGAGTTAAATGGACACTTACTGATTCATACCAGTCTGAAATCTGCCAACGAATGAGATTATCAAAGGGGGTGAGAAGGGAGAAGTATTTTGGGAACCCAGAGCACTTATATTTAGTGCAGACATGGATTGAAGAGCAAATCTGCCAAGTGACAAACTGGAAGTAATTTACAGCACTCTACGTTAAATCACAGCACATCTTAATCTCTTTTTTAGACCTTCTATTTCCTCTTTTCCTCCCTTCTCAGTGTGACACCAGCATGCCTAGATTTGGTCTGAAACTCACTCTGCTTCAGCCTCTCCTGAAGATTACAGAAGGGTAAAACTGTGCCATAATGTGCAGACAGGCTCAAAGAGGTCCATAAGGAATAATAAAGAAAAGAGTCACGTTTGATCTCAGGACATAAGTGTTTCTTCTTGATCGCAGGAACTCTGGCAATTCTAAATCAAAAACCAGATGTAGACATGTAGGGCTTCCATTATATGAAATCTTTTGAGAGACACAGATCATCCAAGTCCATGTGTTGTAAAGAGTGGAGAATGTTTGTGTGCTGCAAGGGCCATGCCTGAGGGTGCCACAGTGTGGGAGTGTGAGATTCAGTTCCTCCATGATGTGGGACAAGGCTGAGATTATTGGTTCTCAGCCATCCCAAGAGGGAATATATCATGGTTGCCCTGCTGGCTCCCAAGTCTGTTGTATAAGAGTCTGCTGCGTGCCTTCTTCCTGGTACTCTGAGACTACGAGATAGATATGACATGTATTTCTGGAGCAACCTTTAATGTTACGTATTGGAGGAAAACTAATCTAAATGATTTCTTAAAACTGCTAGTATTTATTGAGCACCTTCTAACTACTTAGCACTATTCGGTGTTCTATGTGAACTAATTTATTTTTTCACTTCAACAATAAGATAGGAATTGCTCTTATCCTTGTTTTAAAAATTAGAAAGCTGATGTACAGAGAAGCTGAGTAATTGGACCAAGGTTGTGTCGTGTTAAGCAGTAAAGTCAAACTGTAGACTTAGTCTACTGATATAAATATGTTGGGGCTTAAAACGCAAGATTCACACACACAAAAAGTAAGATTTCATGTGATAAGTCAAGAAAAAGGCAAACTTTCCATGTGGGTCTCACAGTAAGGTCTTTACTCTTCTTTGCTTAAGGATATTTTTTATACAAAAGTTAAAAACTTACTAATTGTGTGTGTCAAGTCACGTGTCCAGCACCAGAAAGAGTTTGAGATAAATGTTAGGTATAATCCCTACTCTCAAAGAGATTGGGGAAGAAAATGAACACACAGGAAAAGAGCAAACAACACACAAGTGATTTTGAGACAGCTAGCTCCAAGTCTTGTTGATGTTCACAGGAAGATGGGGACTGTGTAGACTTGATTAGTCAGGGCTTGTTTCCAGGAGCAGTGAGAGTTAAAGCAGATCCTTATAACAAATGCAGATTTGTTTTTTTGACACACAGTTTTATTCTGTCTCCCAGGCTAGAGTGCAGTGGCCTGATCTTGGCTCACTCAACCTCCACCTCCCAAGTTCAAGTGAATCTCATACCTCAGCCTCCCAAGTAGCTGGGATTACAGACACATGCCACCACACCTGAATAATTTTTGTATTTTTAGTAGAGATGGGGTTTTGCCATGTTGGCCAGGCTGGTCTCGAACTCCTGACCTCAAGTGATCCACACACTTCAGCCTTCTAAAGTGCTGGGATTACAGGTGTGAACCTGGCCCAGGAAATGCAGATTTACATGGGGAGAGAAAAAGCCCAAGGAAAATGCAAGCTTAAACCGAGAAATACAAGTAGGATTAATACTGGAAACAAGGGGGAAAGAAGTCATGAGAGGCAGGAAGGATGCATGTTATTCTTTTAGAGAAAAATGTTGTTAGATATGGTGAAAGCCTCTGACTGAAGTCCTTGAACATCATCCAGCTCCTCCCTTTATGAACATTTATTGAATACTTTCTGTATTCAGGCACTGACATCATAGTCTAAACTTGATCCAAAGGGCAAGGTGATTGGTGAAGCCCTATATACAGGGCTAGAAGGTATCATGGTGACAGTGGTGTTTAGAAAGGTTGAATAGAATGGAAAAAAAGAAGTGGGTAATGAGTGATCAGAACTGTCAATAGGTTGTTTTGGAATAATCCTGTTTGGAGATAATGAGAGCCTAGACTAGGAAGAAAGAAAAGGCCAGGGGCAGAGAGGGCACATTTGAAAGATGTCTTGAAAAAAAAAAATCAATATGCCTTACTAATAGATTGGATCCAAGGGACAAATTAGAACATAGTGGAACAGCCTGAAAACCTGGAAAATTGCAGTATCCATGGTTACAAGGGGTAGGCTAGAAAGAAGCACTGGTTTAAAGGAATGTTGTAGTGTTTTCCAGTTGAGTTTTAGCTGCAGTGTGGCAGAATATCTGGATAAAACTGTCCTTCATAGAGTCTACTTAAAAGTAGACCGTGAGGAAGCTGGTGCATCTAGAAACTCTGATCTTGAGAACAGTAGCAACAACAAAATAAAGATCACTGAGCTCTTAGAGGCTGTGAGGACTTCCATTTAAAGATAGCAGGTTGGCCATGCAAGTGGGATTCAGTTGTCACCAAAAAGAAATAAGCAATGAAAGAAAACAGTGGTAAAGCAACTATAAAAGGACCGATAATGGTTGGGATGTTTGTTCCCTCTAACTCTCATGTTTAAATGTAATCCCTGGTGTTGGAGATGGGGCCTGACGGGAGGTTTGGGTCATGAGAGTAGATCCCTAATGAATGGCTTGGTATCCTTCTTGTGGTCATGAGTGAGTTCTCACTCCACTCTGAGTTCATGTGGTACCTGGTCATTTAAAAACATGTAGCACCTCCCACCCGCTTGCTCACTCTTGCCATGCCATGTGCTGGCCCCTGCCTCATTGTCTGTCATAAGTGGAAGCTTCTTAAGACACTCACCAGAAGCCAAGTAAATGTTGTTTGCAGGCTTGTATAACCTGCAGGACCATGAGCCAATTAAACTTCTTTTACTTATAAATTACCCAGTCTCGGGCATTTCTTCAAGCAAAGCAAAAACAGACTGACACAAGCACATAAACACAATAGCAAAGAGAATAGAAATGGGAACAACAATAATGAAATGCTGAGGCTTGAAAATAGTTGATGTTAACTGCCTTCGCAAAACAGGAAAATGTTAGATCCTACTCTGGGGAAAGCCAAGCAACACTCTCATTTATACCCCCAAATCCCCAATGGCTCTGGAATTGGAAGCACCAGCTACCCAGGAAAGGTGTTGTTTGGGAGGGTGAGTTAAAATATTGGGTTAAAAGCAGGAGGATTCATAGAAATTCTTTTTTATGAAGCAGTTAGACCCCTAGTCCCTCCTCCCACCACTCTGTGCAACCTCTTTCCCACAGCAGAAGCCTAAAGGGTTTTTCTCTGGAGAGAATAAAGCAGAATGTCTCTGGACCAGGAGATAAGGGCAGGGATTATGAAGGCACTGAAAACAGGGAGGATTGATGAAGTGCAAGATTTCCAACTGAATGCAAATTCTGAGAAAAAATAATATCCTCTGAAATTCCAAACCAGCTAAACTCTCAGCTAAGTGAGAGGGCAGGAAAAATACATTTTCATGCATGCAAATATATTATATGTCTAAAATATATCACCCCCTTACATTTTTCATCAAGCAGCTCCTGAAGAATGTGCTCAAATGAAATGAGGGAGAAAATAGGGAAAAAAGAAACAGAATAAGAGGTGAGACGCCTCTTCAGGGTGGAGATCACAGGGAGATTGCTATGAAGCAGTTGGGCAGTATGCTTAGAAATCAACAAATCCAGATTGGAGCAGGTCGGAAAATTCTCAGCAAGTGCTCTTTAAGAAGATGAGAGAAAATTGACACTACTGGAAAAGAGTGTGGGATAACTGAGAGACAAATAATAAGAAATTTAACAACCAAAAAATTTTGCTAGAAAAAAAGTATCAACAGTATAATACATAACTCATCTATGGATAGTGTTTACATAATAGTAGAAGTATAAAATTGTATTTGATTTAAATTTAATAATAGGAGGACAAAGGAACAACAAACGGACATATTTTATGAGAGGCTGAGTGTAAAATGTACTTAAATCATCATCTTCTATAGTTGGAAAACAAAGAGTAATTACAGAAACGGAAAAAAATCAAACTCTAATTCAGAATGCTATTTAGAGACAGTGGGGTGTCTCTGAGTATCTAAGACCAAACAAGTATCTAAAAGAGCTGACTGTGGGTACCACAGTGTGGTAGGCAGAATAACGCTCCTTCTCCAAAAGATATCCAAGATCTAATTCCTGGAGCCTCTGAATGTTACCTTACATGGCAAAGGAACTTTGCAGATATACCTTTGCAGATGTGACTAAGTTGAAAAAAACTTGAAAAAGGAAGATTATTGGGCTGTGGTGGGGGCAATCTAATCACTTGAATCCTTAAAAGTAGAAGAGAAAGGCAGAAGATGAAGTTGAGAAATGGCCCCAAGAGAAAGATCCACTGTCCTATGCTAACTCTCCGAGGTGGGGGACCATGTACAAAGACTAGAGCTCAGGACAGCCCTGTGCTGACAGCCGGCAACAGTCCTACAACCGTAGGAAACTGAATTCTGCCAACACCTGAGTGGGCAAGGAAGCAGATTCTCCTCTAGAGACTCCAGAAGGGAACACGTCCTCATGACACCTGATTTTAGCTCAGTGAGACCCAGGTTGGACTTCTGACCCACAGAACTCTAAGATAATAAATCTGCCTTTTTGTAAGCCACAAATTACCATTGTGGTAATTTATTATATAAACAATGGAAAACTAATACACATGAGAAATGTGAAATCATAGCAGGAGGGGAGAGACTAATTTTTCATGAGAAACTTTGAAGAAATAGTTAACTCTTTAAATTATCTTTATGTGTAATCTTAATAACTATTTTTAAAAGAGTAATTACAAAGTCAATATAAGATAGTAAGAGTTACTAAATCCACTACCAGAAGTTTACAACTCAAATTTTAACTTCATATAAGTTGAAAAAGCAATAACAGGAAGCATGGAGAGCAAGCTGGGATTCAATTTACTAGAAATAGTTATAAATGAGTAAAAGTTATACTCTTGTAACTACAGCTTCGTGTTTTGGTTTTGTGTAAATTGTGATATTTATGTGATATGTATTTTATATATTATAAGTTTTATAAATATGTATGCTTTTTAGTTTGTGTTTGCTATATTAAAATAAGCTCATGGGAAATACTGTATCTCAGAAATCATACTCAAAGAAGTACCCAGGAGGAATTAAACAAGATCTTGAGTTCTGTCTTTCCAAAGGCCAACAATTAAAAAAAAAAATACTACGGTATTCACTGATTTTTAATTTTTCCTTTTGGTGATCTATCCACTGCCTTAAAATAAACCATGTTATCTTTTCTTTTCCTTTTTTTTTTCTTTTTTTGAGAGAGGATATCACTCTGTTGCCTAGGCTGAAGTGCAGCGGCGTGATCTTGGCTCATTGCAGCCTCAATCTCCTGGGCTCAAGCCACCTTCTCCCCTCAGCTCTTCCAGTAGCTGGGTCTACAGGCTCCTGCCACCATACTTGGCTAATTTTTGTATTTTTTGTTGAGATGGGGTTTCTCCATGTTGCCCAGGCTGGTTTTAAACTCCTGGGCTGAAGTGATCCTCTCACCTCAACTTCCCAAAGTGCTGGGATTGCAGATTTAAGACACCATGCTTGGACTCTTTTTTAAATGGAAAGAGAGAGAGAGAAAGTCAGAGAGAGAAAGAGAGAGAGTCAGAGAGAGAAAGAGAGAGAGAGAGGTAAACGGAGTAAAAAAGGGAAATGAAAACATAAAGTGGATGAAGAAAGGATAAGAGGATATTCTTGGAGACCCCCATGGTTTGGAGCTGGAGTGTAGAAGAAATAGAAATAGAGCCAGAGAAGTGGGCAGGGGACAGACAGGGGAGGCAGAGGTGGCATAGTGGATTTCATATGAAGGAAGGCCAGTGTGTGACAGTTCTTTCATTCTTGACACTGACAATGAGCTACATGCTTTGCTAGGCTCTGAAGATGCAGAGGAAATGAGCAGATGTCAAAACAAACAGTAGAGAAAAGAGAGAACATTTGAGAACAAATTTTCAACGGTGCTGTCTACAACCAGTCAAGCGCAGCTAATTAATGACATCAGAAAGAACATTAGTGTCTTCCTTGGTTTGGTAACTTGGAAGAGAGAGGTTATCAGGGACACTGAATCCTTCAGTCCAACTGTTCGTCCGACTGTGCGCTCAGCAGGTGTGTCTCAAGATGGACTCCACGGACAGATTACTCATTAGTGTCAGAAGTCGGGCGGGGGAAGCCAGAAAAGGTATGGCTAAAAACATCCTTGCTGACTCTAAAGGAAACTTAGAGTCAATGCAGGAGCTCAGCGGATGCAGAAGCATTCTCCAAGTCCCCATCAACTTTGCCAAAACTGCTCATGACACCAAGCCCACAGGGCCCTTCTGTCCCTACTGAAGTGTTTTAACAATCTACAAAGTTGGTGACATCACGTATAGAGTGGTCACCAAAAATGAGGGCACATGGCTTAGTGATCACATGGGAGATTGAGTAAAACTTGTTCCCATGAAGTGCACAGGGCTTTGAAGAATTTGCTTTGCAATTTGAATCATAATCATGTTTTTAAAAGTTTTTTTGTAATATTTCATGTAAAGGCAGATTAGTAATGAAAGGCACATGTTTCTTTTGGTTCTTTTATGTTGTCTTGTAAATGTTGGGTCTTCAGAAGTTGTATTATTTCTGTCTCTGCTCTGGAGGCCTGCTGTTTCCCTAATTGATGTGGTAGCATTTAACTGGCTTTATTCCCATCGTCACATAATCATTATTTTCCATATCTCAGTTGTTGCTCCATTTCATTAACTTTATTCAGAAAATTGCTCCCTATTTATCTATTTATAGGTTTTGAATGCATGTAGTCTTTGTCCAAAACCAGTATGATTTCCTTTATCTTTTTGCTTTTGATCTTTAATTTTTCTTTGTTCAGAATCTATCATTTTTCCCCTCGATACTTCCTTTGATATTCCCTTTCTCTACTGCTGCCACAGTCATTGGAATTTTCTTGAATTTGTACTTTATTTAAAATCTTTTGCTTGTGGGTGGTCAATCTGGGAGCCAGCCGTTCTCAAGTCTGAAGCTCCTAACCTAATGCCCCAGGCTCTCAGCACCTCCAGTGTCATTTCTAGCTCCTTCCTCCTCCAAAGTCAATATCCTAAAGGGCTCTCTGTGATCTTCCCCCTCACCAAGTAGCTTTTCTTCCCCTTTGTTGAGTTTTTCTGCTTTTGCTTGCCTACCATTCTCCCTTAACCATAGAATCGTAACTTATAATCTTGATCCTTTTACTATTACTCTCTGCTAATACATGTCAGTTCATTCATTCGTTTTTCATATTTTTATATAAACTCTTAGTGACATTACTTACTATAAATTTAAACTTCTTAGGTCTTCTACTTCTGAACTATCGACGACTATCAACCAGTTCATAAAACTGGCCTTTTGTTAGCTCCATGTACTCATTACTTTAATGTAATCTTTATTGTCTAGATCATTAAATCCATTTTAGCTGATTGATTCTTTTGTATCCTTTATCCTTAGTCTTAAGCCAAGAGGAAACTGTGTCATAGAATTCAATATGTATCCCGCTGTAGAATGAATGAATGAATGCAAGCCTGTGTGTATTGGCTTGCGGGAGCACTGCCTCCTATCTCACCATCGTCTTCTGCGTTGCTTTCCGTGATGTACATTTAGATCCAGTCAAGCACGGTAAGGCTGAGAATCTCCAGTTCCTCTGATTTCAAGATTTCACTAACTGTTTATGAAACCTTTTATCTAGTTAACTCAGCTGCTTACTACTAAAATGCGTTAGCTTCTTGGCTCAGAAATAAAAGTCCCAGGGTAAGGAAATAAAGAGGCCTAGCGTTCCCTGTTACCAAAGCCCTGCTTGACTGTCTCTGGCTTAAGCTTCCTGGGGCTAAATTATCTATAACAGATCTTGTTTTAACATTGTGAAATGGAAATTCTAAGGAATGAGGGGGCACTTGCCGGAGCTCAAGAAAGCTGTGGTTCTGGGGAATGGTAAATGGAAGAAACAAAGCATACTCTCAATTTCTTTACAACTGAGGATAATTTTCCCTAAGGCTCCAAGGGCTCCAGCATTCCTTATTAGCATTTATTGCATACTAGCTGTGTATTATCTCCCTATTTCAAACTATGGGATGCTGCCAGAGCTACACTGGCCAGTGGCCTACAGTTCTTTCCTTTGTAAAACAACAAGAACTGAGCAACACTCCATTCTTCCCAGTTTTGTGTCATCTGTGCTTTCTTGGACTGGATTCTGGCTACCACTTGCACCATAACAAATGCCCTCTCTCAATTTTCTATAATTTATATTACTGGAGTTTGCTAATTAGTTCACAGAAATTCTTCCAACAACACTGGTGCCATATCAATCCTCTTAGATGATATCACTGCCACTCCTCCAAGTCCCTGTCAATCATGCCAAAACACTGCATGACACCAAGCCTACACTGTGATAGGGTCTCTCAGGGATGCCACTTTGCTGCCCGCTATCTTCAAAGCAGATGCAGATGTCCTAGGCAAGGCCATTAGCTCCCATTGCTTCCATAGTCATTGGTGTTTGCTGCCTCCAGAGGTGTGGGCACAACTGCTGTCATAGGATCTGGGCACCGCTGCTCCAGGTGGGATATGAGACCCTCAGTGTGACCAGGCCAGGCTATGCCTTCCGGAACTCTCACTGTATCCCAGCTCATCTGTATCCCATGCTGAGGCAGGAAAAGGGCCTCCACTCTGCTGGAGTAATACCTTGTCACAGGGGAACCAGAACAGAGCTTCCTCATCATACAGAGTCTTACAGAGATCTCAGTGAAATTATTCAGTGGGTTAGGGGATTATGGGAAAAGGTGGAGACCAAAAGCTGGAAGTCACACATTCACAACTGCCCCTCCCACTTGGGCCTTCCCCCACTGTCACTGGAACACCCTTGTGTAGTTAACTCTCTTCTAAATTGCATTCTCTTCCCAGAAAGCTCCTGGGTGATTTATACAATTCTACCTCCATTGGACCCACCCCATGCACTTGAGAGTCTTCCTTAGGTGCGCTTGAGACCTAGACTGAACACCCACCAGGTTCATTTTGAGACTCCCTGTCTCCCCTTGATTTATTAGCATGAAGAGACATTAGCACTTTTAGTTTTTTCCATTTTCACTTCCCATATTCCCTATATTTTATATATGGCTCTGCAGGTTACAGGGTGCTTTGACATCAGTTACTTGATTAGTTTTATTAAAACCCTATGAGATATATAGCACAGGTATCACTGCAAGTGTTTTAACCCTGAAGCAACTGAGATCCAGGAAGTTGCCACTTGCCCAAGGCCATATGATGAATGAGTTGCACAATCGGAATGAGCTCTGCTATCTGTTAGTTCTTAAGACTTTACTCCATGACACTGATCCTCAAAAATCTCTGAGTTACAGTAAGTGACTAAGGGTGGATAAAGATATTCTATGTTTAGTTATAAGTATAATTTGTTAAGGAGTTTGAAATGTTTGCAACTTTTGGCAAATGTAAAACTTATTTGTAAGCTAAATTGGAAGTTTGGCAAGAGGGTGTTTTACTGGAATTCGCTCATAGCTAATACATATGTTATGGTTTGAGCTAACACAAAGGAAAAAAAAAAAAAACAAGAAAATTGATTAATTTAAATCCTACACAGATTTAATCCAGAGGAACAGTCCTTCTTGCCAGTATGAGAGAAGGGTTTCAATTTAGTTCACCAAGCAAAGCTCAAGTCGTCTCCTTTCCAGGTCCTGCGCTAAGGTGCAAGGAGGGATTACGAAGATGATTACAAAGTGGACCTTAATATCAGAGGTTCACAGTCTGCTGGGGAAAATAAACCTCAGACACAACTATGAGAGAGGTTGAATGTGATAAGAAACAGATAAAAAGCCATGGTAATCCAGGGAAGTGGGAAATACTAGCAATGCATTCATCCTTTAAAATGTAAATCGCTTTTCTTTGCTAACGGATAGGAAAAAGGATCAAATCCACTTTATAAATAAAACACACTGGAGATGTCAAATGACCCCAAGGACCCCACCCAAGATGGGCCCATGCAGGCCACGTACGGCCTTTTCCTTGATGTCAGCACAGATGGAGGCTTGGTCCTCCTTCTAATGCGAGTGTTCCAAAGGACTGCATTGTATTGTTCTTAATCAGGGGCAGAATTAAGAATCTTTGGTATTGACCACTGGAAATCAGGCCACTGAGCTGTGTGGGTGGTCTGACTCAGCCGAGTCCCTTCTGTCACAATTGATGTTTCCTAGTTTCATTAGGGGGTATTAGATTTGCACCGGGCAGATTCCCATTTTCAACAGGGTGCACAGAACTCACTAATGATGATTGCAGATGAGAAAGCCGTGTGCATCCATACAAATTGAGATTACACCTTCATCCTTGGAATATAGTTGTGATTACATTAAAGACACATTATAAGTCTGTCTCCTCTCATTTCATTTATTTTGTGTGTGAGCCCTGTTGGATCCTTTTATCTCCTATTAAATTGCTGGCATTTCCTTTTGACTCAGATATGCCTTCTCTAGTACAAAACAGCAGCACACCCAACAGTTCCAGTGAGGAAGTGAAAAGGAAAACCCGCAACCACTTCAGCAACTCTGCATATGGTCTAATAAGCACAAGCATCTGCAGTCACGGCAGCTCACACCAGCAGTCCTAGCACTTTGGGAGACTGAGGCAGGAGGTCTGCATGAGCCCACGAGTTTAAGACCAGTCTGGGAATAGTGAGACCCTGCATCCACAAAGAGTTCTTTTAAAAAGCATTAGTTGGGTGTGGTATATATAATGTATGTACCTGGGAGGCTGAGGTAGGAGGACTGCTTGAGTCCAGGAGGTCAAGGCTGCAATGAGCTGTGATCATGCCCACTGTATTTTAGCTCGGGCAGTGTAGTGAGACCCTGTCTCTACAAAAAGATTTTTTATAAAAGCATTAGCTGGGTGTGGTGTTGCAGGCCTGTAGTCCCAGCTACTTGGGAGGGTGAGGTAGGAAGATTGCTTGAGTCCAGGAGGTCAAGGCTGCAATGAGTTGTGATTGTGACACTGTACTCCAGCCTGGGCAACAGAGTGAGACACTATCTGAAAAAAAAGGAGTTTTTTGGAAGTACAATATGCTTTTCTCAATTCCAAAATACGGATTATGGACATTATGCCTAAGACTTGCCTTCAATTTTCTTTTAAAAAGCCCAACCCTGGCTGGATTATACCTGCTGCATCTCATTTTCACTTTCTCTTTTTCCTGACCAAGCATACCCTCACTTTCTTCCACTTTCTATGCAGAGACCATGAGTTCTCAGGGCTTTAGTAGTACATGGATTTGCAGTCAGAGGTTACAGGGTACCACTCTCTGTAAGACCACTGAAGGTTTTTTCTGGGAATCAGAACCAATGATATTTTTATACCTATTTATGTTTAAATATTGAGCATTGAGTATTTCATCTTCTCTTAATATTGCCCTGCTCTTTCCACATATGTCTATCATTACAACTCCTCAGTAGATAGGGCTTATCTTACTGCCCCAGTTTTATAGGAGAGAAATAAAGACATAGCCAGGGGAGGGAGGGGCCATGTAAACACAGTCACTCGGCTGTAGAACTGTAGTTCAGGTTGCCTCATGCAAAGTTCTGTCCTCTCTGCCCTCAGTTTATAAGTATCATAGACACTGACTACATACCAGGCATTGTGCTGGGTCATAAGAATGTCCAGATGAGTGAGATGTGGACTCTGGCCTGGAGATCTCAGCGTGTACATGGCTTTGCCCTTCATATGGTAGGAAAAGCACCGGCCTGGGAATTGGGAAATCTGAGTTCTAGTCTGGGTTCTGCCCTGGACAACCACGATCACCTTGAGCAAGTACTTTAATATCTCTAAGCAGAAATGGCCCAGGCTCTGCCTCTCTCTAGATAATTTTGAGATGCAAAGGAGAAAACCCGTAGAATGGAGCTTGGAAAATAGAAATTGCTCTAAAGTGAAGGATCTCTAATGACAATAGGAATATTTAGAGCTATCAGACATCCAAATATGGGGTGAAACATGGAGCTTGCAAGGCTTAGAAAGGAATCTATTAACATATATGTCTTGACGGTTCCTAAAACCTTTATGTAAGCTGACGCGGGTAATGAGTAGGGGGAGAAAATAATTCATCATTTAAATGCAGACAGGCACAAATGGAAAATGCCTTGCACACACTAGTTATGTACTCATACTGTCAATTAGGTTCTAGATTCCTCAGACTCCCTCACCGACTCCCTCTGCCCTCCCCTCTCTTCCTGCCAGCAGAGTTCCCAGAGACTCAGATCATCCTTGAGGTTCATGTGTCAATCCTATTTGTGAAGAATTAGTCATTCGGGCGTTGTCAAATGCAGAATTGCTGGTCATAATGTTATCCTTCTACATGATAGTAATAATTCTTATAAAATAAATACCTGCACCATGGTTTAAAGCTCAAATTCTGGATTTCAAAATTCTAGATTTGAGCTTTATTCACAATCAGTTTGCAAAGCCATCAATATACTATGATATCTATTTTCAGCTCCACCATAACCCTCCCTGCATATTTCTGCTGCACCATGGGCAGTACTGAGTATACTAGTTTCTAGTCTGCCAACCACATGAGATTCCAAACTTCTGAGTACCACACTGGGAGGGCCACGGTAGTGTCTTTCCTGCCTGCTGGTGAGAAACCCGGGAGAAGCCCTAGGGAATTAGGAAATAAATACAATTAAATTTGACTCCTCTGCCTGTCTTTTAAGACCATCATAAATTGTTATTGGTTAGTAACTAGGAAATAGGTTCTAAAATATTTAAAGTAATTGATTTTTTTTCCCCTCCGTAAACAGCTTTGTAGATAAGCTCAGGGTTAGCAGATTATCCTTACATTTCCCTTCACATACACTAGGGAGAGAAGGGAGGGATGTTTGGGAAGATACAGTTATAATCTTTCCCAGCTGAAATGCTTAATTACACTCAGGTCTTGAATCCCCAAGTTGGCATATTGGGCCCATTCATTGCTCAATAAATATTAATTGGTGGAGACAAGTTACAATTTAGCATGTATATAACATATAATTTACCTGTAGCCTATAATTATCTTAAATGCTCAAATAAGGAAATTGATTAGAGTTAAAAGAAAGTAACTTACTTAACTTTAAAAATGTTGTTATAATTCAGCTTTCATCAACTCACTTACCTTCAGATGGCATTTCCCTTAGATTGGCAAACTACCATATACCATCTCCCATCTCCGGAAAGACAAGATTGCAGTTGATGCTGAGCTCAGCTTTATTCATGTTCTGAAGTACTCTGATACACTCAAAATATTTTGTGATATCTGCTCAGGTCAAAATGATTGCTTTTCAGGAACCCTGCCTCCTCTATACACAGGAACAAACCCCTAAAGGCCCACTTAAGAAAAAACTTGTCTTCTGGGCCATGAATGATTTATTTTTTTAAAAGTTTATTTTACTATCTACCAATTGGGAGATGTAGTTTATTTATAGCAGGAACCATAGGGGAAAGGGGAATGAACAGAATTAGTCTGCTATTGGAGGCAGACTCTTGACTTAAAACAAACTCATCAAATTGTCTCTCCTAGGGTTATATAATTAGATTTAGATTTTGCCAGTGCATTCTCTATGTATGACTGGAACTGAGAGGATATAATTTGGGAAGTTGTTGGGCATCCATATTCTGCCCAATATATGTCTACAGAGAGACAGAGAAAGCCAGTCCCAGCGACAGGGAGAATGAGAAGAGAAAATGAACAGAGAGGCATATAGACAAAAGATACAGGGAGAGTCCTTACTATGTGGCTTCCTGATGACTTTCCACCCCCTCCTTCCACGCCCTAAGAGGCCAGCTGCTCCATGTCCTACAAGGGATACCACCTCCTTCCCACCTCCCTCATTTTTTTTTAGTTTTAACTAGTTTCTGTTTCTTACAATCAAAATAATCTCCTCCTCAAACCTTGACAACCCTTAGCTCATTCAAATAAAGGTGAGTCATGCTCTGCCCCCACCCCCCCCCCATATTTTCCCCAAGGAGACTCTGCAGTCTTGGCCCACTACCTACCTTCCAAACTTCATTTTTCCATGAGTAAGAATTGAGCTTTACGTCTAAATTTGTGATCCCCTATTGGTGAAGATGAAAACAAACTATGGCCTTCATTCTCAGAGAGCCAAACAGCACTCCAGCCAAACAAGAGAGCAGGGACAAGTGAGTGGCACCTGCCTCAGGACTCCTACACCCCAGTTTGGTGGTGGGAGGTGTTAAATCTTACAATCGAGAGGCGAGAGAATATTTCTGCTCCAGCTCACTCACTTGCACATATACACCTGCTGAGACATCTGTGTATACACAGATACATATGTGCACACATGAGCACAATGGAAAAGAAAGCAAAGCTCAGTGATCAAACCAGGGCTCTCTCTACCACATCCTTATTCACATCCCTGGAGTCTTGCACAAGCCTCAGGAAGCGTTCAACCCAACCAGCCCTCCCATGGAGCTTGTAATCAGAATTGCCGTTCAGATCCATCTTTCAGGGCTCCTTGCTTTGCAGTTCTATTATTGTTTCATGAAACTTTAAAACTTTCCACCCTTCCTTCATTGTACTCAACTTTAAATAAATTCAGAGTGTCACTTGTTAAAATAAATGACATTTAAACAACCTCAGCATGGTAACTCATTCCTCATTATCATAGAGAGCTTTTCTGAAAGGTCTATAGTACATTATCTCTACAAAATGGATTTTACCTTCAATATTAACCTCATTGCTCAGAAAGGACAGGTGCTAAGCACTACAGTGAGAGGGGGCATAGAAATGCATAGGTAGATTGATAGAACCGAGCAAGTGGCGATGAACTAAAACTAAAGCAGGGAAAAGGTTTAGGTTAAATATTAGGTAGCAAATCTGAGTTGTGAGAGAGCTGTAATGATTGAGCAAGCTGCCATGGGAGCTTGAATAATATTGTTATTATTTTAGCTACTCAAAGCTCACGGTGCCTTTGTCTCTAGCAAAAAGAAGTCACCTGCAGGGTGGGGCTGGTAACTACAGTCCACCACACACAAGCCCTACGTTCCTGCCAGGCCAACACCTTCATTTTAGTAGTAGGGAAACTAAGGCCTGAAGCAGATATTGCCTTACTTTGGAGTGCAAAATGAGGTACTTAACTCACTTTGCACTCTAAAGTACCTCAGCTTTAGCCTTACCTCAGACCAGAGCTGAGGTCAGTAAACACAGTGCCTGGGAACCACAGAGGCCTCAAAGTTCTTTTGCTTATTTTCTCTACCTCTCCATCCTTTTCTTTTTCCTTTGGAGTGTGGAACCCACTGATCCAACTGCCCGTGCCCCCACCTACCAAGGCGATTGCTCTGCCTGGAAACACCTTGCATGGGCATTTTTCGGCAGAGTATACAACATGTTATACACATCCAATAAAGCTATATGCATCCAATAAAAAAAGAATCCTATGCAGCCATAAAAAATGATGAGTTCATGTCCTTTGGAGGGACATAGATGAAGCTGGAAACCATCATTCTCAGCAAACTAACACAGGGACAGAAAACCAAACACTGCATGTTCTCACTCATAAGTAAGAGTTGAACAATGAGAACACATGGACACAGGGAGGGGAACATCA
>CAUYLG010046744.1:0-33212 GCA_963573385.1 Cacajao melanocephalus | reverse complement strand
AGGAGAAATAGCTAATGTAGATGACAGGGCAATGGATGCAGCAAACCACCACCATGAGACGTGTATACCTATGTAACAAACCTGCACGATCTGCGCTTGTACCCCAGAACTTAAAGTATAATAAATAAAAAGAAAAAGAGGTTTAATGGACTCACAGTTTCACGTGATTGGGGAGGCCTCACAATCATGGCAGAAGGCGAAAGGAACATCTTACATGGTGGCAAACGAGAGAGAATGAGAGCCAAGTGAAAGGGAAAACCCGTTATACAACCACCAGATCTTGTGAGACTTATTCACAACCACACGAACAGTATGGGGGAAACTCCCCCCATGATTCAGTTATCTCCCACCAGGTCCCTCCCACAACACATGGGAATTATGGGAGTTACAATTCAAGATGAGATTTGAGTGGAGGCACAGCCAGACCATATCCCGTATATTTATATATACATATTAATTGTGATTTGCTTGTATTGCGCTCTTCTAGTCTAGACTCTGAACTCCTCGTGGGTAGATACTCCTAGAGGGTGGGTCTCCAGAAACAACTATTGGTTCAGCTACGGGCCAGCGGCTGCTCAGTGACTGTGTGATGAGTAAACTAACCCTGTTATCTGAGAGTCTAGAGATGAGAAGAAACTCACAGGATACGTTTCTGGTGGAACAAAAGTCTGAATGCAATATGCTAAGTTTCCGGTTCATTATATATAAGTGTTTGCCTATTCGTTAATTTGCTTAACTGTAGAAATAGGTAGGATAACCTCACTAAAAGAGTAATCATTAAGTTAAAATTACATTTTTAAAAGTCCTTTTTTTCTCTCTCTTTTAAAGGAATCCTTTGCTGAACACCTAGGCTATTCGAATGGGGTCATCAATGGGTAAATCTTAATTTTTTTTTTCTTTAAAACAAATGTTGTTTGCCTTACCTAAACTCTTCCTCCGTACCGTGTTTCCTCTTGTGCAAATGCATGCTCTCAGCCCTCTAACTGCTCTTCGGTGGAGGTACAGAAGTTAACCAAAATGATATCAGCATTCTCTTTTACTTTACTGGCATAAATTACTGCTTGCCTTAAGCAAGTGGCTATTCAAAGGACATAGATCTCATTTAACAGACTTAATAGTATCCTAGTGTTCTAAAAATCTGTTGAAGCTTCAAAGGTTTGTTCCTTATAACCAAAAGTATAGCTTGGGCTTGAAGAGAATTTATCTTATTAAATTTCACATTGACATTTGACATTAACGTACATGAGAAGAAATTTCTCATCTGCTGTAACTGTGTACAGTTTTACAGTCATTTGTTAGAGTATGGTCTGTGTAAGAAATGTTTTTCATTAGCAGTGGCTATTAAAAAGAATCTTGACTTGCAAAATAAAAATGAACATTGCATTAACAGAAAGTCTGTGTGTGTGTGTGTGTGTGTGTGTGTGTGTGTGTGTGTGTTTGTGTGTGTGTGTTGCAAACTTGAAAAATTTATTATTAGGTTATAGTCATCATTCTTGGATCCCAAGTGCAGACAGTTTCATTAGGCTAAGAACCAAGAACGGGGTCCTAGCCAGAAGCAGTGCTGCTAAGCTTTCCCTACTTCTTCTCCTTGCCTCTCTCTTCTCTGGGTTCTGTGGTTACCCCTGCTCCCATCAGCTTGGCCAGGATTGCATGGTGAAAATAGGGTATTTGGAGAACAGTTGTGAGAGTGGGGGATGGACGTAGGGAAGACGTACGTTTGAAAATGTGTCTGTTAGAAATAACATATCCTGTGTCATAAAATCAACTACCAGATGATACAATTCATCACTGTAGATTGCACGTAGTGCACGTGCACAGTATCTCCTGAAATTCAGTTTTAATTGTATAACACAGCCCTGTTAATAAAAGAAAAAAATGGGTGAACTGTAGAGGAAAAAGGCCATACGTTAGCCTTTCTCCATATCACAGCGTCTTCTCCATCTCATACTCCCATTGTATTTTTGACTTGAACTTCCACAGTAATCCAGGACTCTTGTTCTCCCCTAGTCTGTTCTTACACAGTGTCCATGGTGATCTTGTAAAAAGTTACACCAGACCTTATCACTCCCCTGCTTAAAACCCGTTGATGGCTTTTCACTGCATTGTAAATGAAAACGTTCAGCGTAGCTCATCGAGCCCTACGGAACCTATTCCTACTCCCATCCCCCACTTCTCTGTCTTCATCTCCTAGTGTTCTTTCCTCATGTCTGTTTAAGTCATGCTCACCATTTTTTTTTTCAATTTCTCAAATTCTTCTGTCTCCTTTACCCCTCAGGACCTTTGCACACGCTCTTTCCTCTCCCTGGAATCTCCTCTCCACTTTAGTGCCCCCGTTCTACACCTGGATGAGTTTTTACTCGTTATTTCAGGTTTTAGCTAAAATGTTACCTCTTCCGGGAGGTCATCTCTGACACTCTAAACCAGTGGTTGGCAAACTCTTTTCTGTAAAGAGCTAGGTTGTAGATATGCGTAATACTTAATAGGAAAGTATTATGAACATGAAAGTGGTTCCTTTCTAGAACCTGTCATCATACCTAGTATATACAATGCATTTTTCATGGGTGTTATATGAATATATTTTCTTTTTTGTTGCTAAATATTCTCATTGCTTTGGAGTACACATTCATTCATTCATTCATTCCTTTCACAGTTACTTATTGGATGTTTACTGTGTACAAAGGACTATATGAAAAGCAAAGCAATGCTGGATTTTTCAAGAAGACAGAAGTAATACTGTCTTCCTGTTTTGCATTTTTTGGGTTCAGGGCTGAGCTGTATCGGGCCTCAGGAAAGTTTGAGCTACTTGATCGTATTCTGCCAAAATTGAGAGCGACTAATCACCGAGTGCTGCTTTTCTGCCAGATGACATCTCTCATGACCATCATGGAAGATTATTTTGCTTTTCGGAACTTCCTTTACCTACGCCTTGATGGTAAGTGCATAAGGCATTAGGCTCAGAAGCCATGCTACTGAAAATGAAGGGATAATGGGCACTTAGGTTCAATCTCAGCCAAAAAGAAGGGGTAAAATTGAAGAATTGACTAGCAGCGTGGGGTGCAGTATTTCTAGATAGCAGTTTTTTACATCCTTAAGCTTTAAATAGGCTGACCTCATTTGCACAGCTGTGTAGCCCAGATGTAAACCAACACAAATGAGTTTAGAGTCACTTATGAGTACCTAAATACATAAAATTGAACTAAATTTAAATTTTGAAATCTTCCTTGCTCTTAAAATTGATGGTTACCTGTGTGCCAACATATAGAATATGTTGACAAACCTTTAAACTTTTTAAGTTAAGACATGTTTTAAGGGGATAAAGGCTATGTCAGTTTTCTTTGCAATAATATAATCATTCATTTTAGAATATATTTATCATTAAAGCCACTCTCTAAATAAGACATATCTACATGTTATATTGTTAACAGATATGATTGCATCGTTTCCTGGATTTTGCAAGCTATGTAAAGTACTTGCCTGGTTTTAAGAGTGAAATTGAAATACTATGTCCTAAAAATTAGTAAGAAAAAATATTAGTGGAAGAAAATATGATTTTAGGGATGCTACCTAAATTATTTTACGATTTGGATGCCAGCCATAATAATACATTAGAGGTTAAAAGTGTCAGCATTTATACACAATGGCAGGGCATAAATATGGTATTCAAAGAGTGGTGAGTAGGAATAGGAGTTAGTTTACAGTCAGGATGCTGTTTAATCCCTGGGAAGAAAAGAGGGTGCTACTAATACTGGTATTTATCTAATGCAGTATTACTATTATTAAATGGGAAATCTATGGTTTATGTTTCATTCAAAGACTTTATTTTCAGTCCAACATTTTGTTTCCCTTTTACGCTTAATTGAATATAATTGGATATATACTAAACTCAGACTTGCCGTACGTTCTCTGAGTCAAGTCTTCAGGTGAATTCTCTTTATGGTCTGTCTCTTAGGGTATTATTAATTAACTTTCAAATTAATTATACCCTTTGACAAACTTGATTATTTTATTTTATTTTATTTTTTTTATTGAGACTGAGTCTCGCTCTGTCACCCAGGCTGGAGTGCAGTGGTGTGATCTCAGCTCACTGCAACCTCCGCCTCCCGGGTTCAGGTGATTCTCCTGACTCAGCCTTCTGAGTAGCTGGGATCACAGGCGCGTGCCACTATGCCCGGCAAAATTTTGTATTTTTAGTAGAGACAGGGTTTCACCATATTGCCCAGGCTGATCTCAAATTCCTGACCTCAAGTGATCTGCCTGCCTTGGCCTCCCAAAGTGCTGGAATTGCAGGCATGAGCCACCCGCCTGGCCCCAAACTTGATTATTTAAAACCCCTTTACCTCTCCCCTCCAAAGTCACTGAAAACCAATGAATGGGTAAGTGAATGTGAATTTTGAATTCACAAGTACAGTCCTATTATGCACAGTTTTTCTCTTTGGGTAAATTTCCTTTATTGTCTCTTCTCCTTTGACTGGATCCCTGCCTCTAGAAAGGGGGAAATTCAGCACTCTGCCTTCAAAAGATAGACTGGGCTTTACCAGCTGCTCAGGTGAGGGGCTGTGGGGCTCTGGACTGACAGCCCCCCCCACAGGTGTCCCCTGGACTGACAGCCCCCCACAGGTGTCCTGCATAACTATCACTTCCTAATTTGTGGCATTTCATTTCAAATCTCAGGTCTCTGAGGACTGCTCCTTTGCAATATTTGAATCCATTAAACTGATAAGAAGTGACTTCCTTGAAAGAAATTGCTCTGAGGTTTTCTTGCCAGCCTGAGAGCTTCTCTTTAATAATTTGTTGGCTGCTGTCCTTTTGTTATTAATAATAATAGTCATAACAGCTAACATGTATGGAACACCTACTCTGTGTGGGACTCTGGGCCAAGCATGTTGTGCGCATTATTAATTTGATTTTCTCCATAAATAAGCTACTGTTAACCCTGTCAGCCAGTGTGCCATTATGATGCCCCTTTAATAGATGAGAAGACAAACGTATATGGTAAAACCAGGTTCTAACTTGGATCTTTTTGATTACAAATTAGCTCAGTTTTAGCAGATCTAGAGAGGTATACCCCATCTCTGAAAATACAGGCTTCTTCTTTAGCTACAGCATTTTAAGAATGATTTTGAACTTATTTAAGATTTTAAATTGACTAATTGCCAACCACCATGCACTAGAGATACAGGATGGATGAACTATTCACTGTTCCTGCTCTCAGAGCCCCTACCATTAGGTGGAAGGAGATAGACAAGCAAATTGCATAGAATGTTACAGATGGAATTGAAAAGGCTTCTTTCCATAAGAAACAGCAGACATTCCTTTTAAGGGTGGACAGAACTGACGGACAATCAACATACACACAGATGAGTTAGTATACACGCTTCCAACTGAAACCCCTTCTGTCCCTCATCCCACCACCCAGTTGTTAAAATGACTTCAGATTTTCTTTGCTGAATTTGATGTTTCAGGTTTGACTTTAGGGGAAAAAAATCGCTTGATGAAAGCTAAGCACAAATTTTCTGCAAAGATTTTGGTTGCGTGAATAGATTTAGGTAATACTCCGTTATGGTTCTTGTTTTTACTGGAGATGATTTTTGAGTGAGAGCAAGTGGTGAGGTTTTATCCCAGAAGACAACACTTTCTAAAAGCAGCTGAAACTAAGTTAAAACATTAGTCATCATGGAAGTCTGACAGTTTGTTCCTTCTGGTAAATTCTGTACTTTTTAACACAGTTGCCCTATTAATTGTATTCTTATAATTGGTCATGTATCAAAGTCTGAAACACCATGAAACAGATGTTAGTATTGAGCACGTTAAATCCTCTGCCTTGCAAGGAGTGTCTGCCTTTGGATAGACTCTTACATGGTAGTTGTAATCTCCCTGAGCAATATTAAAATAATTGTTGATGATCAGCAAAGATCTTGACTTGGAAATCTTTGACAGAGATGGTTTTCCAGCAAATTCCAAATCTTGTGATAAGAAATGCCGTAGCTTTGCATGAAAAACTGACTTAATCTTTTTTTTTTTTTTTTTTATAATTTGTCAAGTTCCCAGCTATTTATATTTTATTATACTGAACTTGAGTCTCACTCTGTTGCCCATGCTGGAGTGCAGTGGCATGATCTCAGCTCACTGCAGCCTCCGCCTCCCAGGTTCAAGCGATTCTCATGCCTCAGCCTCCCAAGTAGCTGGGATTACAGACATGTGCCATCATGCCCAGCTGATTTTTATATTTTTAGTAGAGACAGGGTTTTACTATGTTGGCCAGGCTGGTCTCGAACTCCTGACCTCAGGGGATCTGCCCATCTCAGCCTCCCAAAGTGCTGGGATTACAGGCATGGGCCACTGCGCCTGGCTTATTCAATTTAAACACACACCAGATGTATGGTTGGCCTGTTTGCTTAAGGTATCTGGTATAGGGTCTAAAAACTCCTTTGACCATTTGGATATTCCTTTTGTTTTTCAGTGCTTTATTTTGCATGTAAGGTTATTTTATCCCAGTAGGCATTAGTTGTATTTATATCTTATGTTAACGGCTGGATCCATGTCTGTTCTGCCTACGTGTAGTAAATCAATCACTGCGATACAGCTTTTGCAAAAGAGAAAAGATTTATTCACAAGGGTGCCAAGCGAAAAGACGGAAGAACAGCCCGCAATTCTACCTCCCTGAAGATAAGTCTTAGGGATATTTATGTGGTAAGGAAGTGAGGTGATCTAAGGCACAGGGAAAGGTGATTGGCAGTGAGGAAAAATGAAGTAACAGGTTCATTCTACACAAGCATAGCCGGGGTTCATGGCATTTCCTAGGACATACATGCAGAAAGTTAGCATGATCTGATGGTGGAGTTTTTGGCTGTCTGACATCAAAAGGCCAGCTCTTGGGCACTTGGCTCAGGCCTAGTGGAAGGGTCAGTGGTGACAACCGGTTCGAACTGGACACAGCTGGCCAAAGTTCCTGAAAAATAACTGAAGTAACCATTACCATGGTGACCTATGAATGTTATCTATAAAGTAGCCAGTGAGGGTTAAGTTTGAGTGTTCAGCAGCAAGGCCTTTAGCTACTGCAGCCTTCAGCTTCATGGAAGAAGAGAAAACAAAAATAACAAAACAAGAAACCAAAAGCACGCAGATGCAGGGCAGGCAGACCTGATGAGATTAACTGCTCAGTTTCATTAATCCATGTGATTATCAACTGGTTAATTTCAGTTAATCGAAACTGTTGTGCTTCTCTCCTGAGAGCATAGATGTATAGTTTTTGTACCCAGCTGTCAGAAACACAGATGTCATATCTTCTTTCCCCATTTTAGAAGAAATTTTTGGTTTCTGTGGCTTTTCATTCAGTTTAAGGCAGAGGGGAAATATGTGAACTAATAATCCATGTCATTTTTTAAAAAATTCTTGCAGCTGGAAAGACGATAGAGAAGGTTTCACGGCAGAACAGAACACATCTTCCATTAGAATCGTGAACAAATAGTTCCCCATGATCTCAGAAAGCCAGTTCTGAAAATAAAAGAAACGAGAGCTCCACATTTGAAACCTCACTCAACAAAGCATGATCAGTGCTCCTCCTCCAGAATGTAAACTCGGACAATTGATTGTGTCAGGACTTCACCAGTTCCCTGAACTCGAAACCTAACGTAGAAAGTAAATTGGGTCTCAAGAACATTACTCCGTTAAGTGAGGAGAGCCCCCAGACCCCTCATTCCTAATCCCTGTTTGCTATATGCAGGGAAGTGATTTGTTTCTCCCTCAGGAGGGGATTTGTTATATTGATTAAATGTGAAAAACAGATTGTCCCCATGTTTGAGAACTTGGCCTTCATAGCAACTTGATTCATTAGCTATAATCACTTAAATGTTTTAATTCTCTGAAATAAATTGCTGGTATGTTTTCATCCTTAAAGAACAACATGTAGAAATAATATTTGAATAGCAGCCAGTCGGGGACTATCATGTAACATGCGTACATATTTCCCAACAACCTAAAGCCTTTTTTCAAAACTCAGCGTCTAGGCTTTTCTGCTGAAATATGATCAGATGGAATACTGGTGTTTTTTTTTCTCTGCCCTTCTACAATGCATTTCATGAAATGGCTAGGTAAATACATTACAGATATATACTATGTGATTGAGTGGCTCATCCAAAATGCAACTATGCCCTAAAAGTAAGCACTAGACTCTGGGGTTTGGTACTGTCTGCTTAGTCACTATTTTGGAGCCTCCTCAGACTCCATGGGCCAAACCACCTCGAAGTATATAACCCGCTGCTCTGTTTAGTTGGTTTGGATTTAGCATGCTTTGAACTCAGCAGAGTAGGATGATAACATGAGAAACAGACTTAAGAGATGCCTTATTTTGGAGGGGGGGATTATTGTGGCTTTAAGTCTTGCTAACAAGGATAAAGTTATTCCATTGGCAAAAAAAAAAAAAAATTTCATTCGCATTTTATGTTTTTACCAGCCAGACTATACTCAGTAATAATCCAAATGGCAAAGTAGTAGAAAACAGCTTTCCTTTTGTTTATATTTTCTTGGCATAAAAAAAGTCCTTGCTTTAATGCCTACAGCAAAGTTTCTTTAAGCCATTATTACAGTTATAAGCACACATGTGTGTGTTTGTATGTGTGTGTGAGATAGAGGAAGGAAGTGTGTGTGTTCTTGAAATTATTTATTGTTATAAATGACAGAAATAAATCCAAAAAATGTTTTCATTGTTTTAGGTGAGAATAAGGATTTTGTAAAATTTGTAAAGTTGCAAAGATGCCTCGTCAGCAAAGATGCCTCGTCAGAAATGTGTAAACTCTTCTTTTTTTAATTGCAAAATGTTCAAAGTTTTTTCCAAAAGTACAGAGGCCTGGAAATTACCTCACCAGTGTTAGGAGGAATCTGGGTATATTTCTTGAAGGAAGCAAGCCTTTTTGTCTAGTTCTGTGCCATTTTCAGACAAGAGTTAATTGGCAAATTAATTTTTCTGATCCCCTCAGGCACCACCAAGTCTGAAGATCGTGCTGCTTTGCTGAAGAAATTCAATGAACCTGGATCCCAGTATTTCATTTTCTTGCTGAGCACAAGAGCTGGCGGCCTGGGCTTAAATCTTCAGGCAGCTGATACGGTGGTCATCTTTGACAGCGACTGGAATCCTCATCAGGTCTGCATGTCCGACTCAGGTGCCCAGGCCTCCCTCTGGAGAGGAACTAAAAGATGATCAGTTTCATTATTCACATTTATGGGACAGAGCAGATAACTAAACGAGTGGGCTGCTGCTTTCTTGGAGCCAATTCTTATGGCGGTTTTCTTAAATGCCTTAGAGCATAGATAATGATGTCCCACATATGCCTTTGAAGAACTGAAGTTTAGGGTAGAAAAACTCAGTTTCTGTTTAGTTTTAATCCCATCTCTTGGGGTTGCCATTGAACAAAGTATACTTAATGGAGGATAAATAAAAAATATTGGAAAATGATAGCAGTAAGAACAACAGCAACCCATCATTTATGGGACCCTTAATCTGCGCCAGCCTGTTGGGCATTTTTCCATTCAGTTTTTACAACAGACCTGTGAAACAGTTAATATGATTTGCATCTTTGCCGTCAAGGAAACTTGAGTCCTAGGCAGGGTTAGTGACTTCCCCAAGGCCAAACAGTATTACCATAGTTACCCTTTTATTGTGTGTTTTAAAAGTCATCATCAAAAAAAAATAAGTCATCATCAAAACATATTCTAATGAGCATTTATTGTCATAAAGCTCTTTTAGCCAGGTAAGTTAGGGCTATCCTTTTAAAGCAGCACTTTGATTTAAAAAAAAACAAAAAAATGGAGTGGGTCTCTTATGGCACTGGTTTTCTAAATTACTCTGGGAGATGAGGCACCTGTCTGTAGGATATTGGGTAGGATGATATTTGTCAAGATTTGATTCATGCTGGAACAAATGTTGAATTCAAAGCAGTAAAAAGGAAGACCAAGTGTGGTGGCTCATGCCTGTAATCCCAGCACTTTGGGAGGTCGAGGCGGAAGGATCACTTGAGACCAGCGTGGGCAACATAGTGAAACCCCGTCTCTACAAAAATTATAAAAACTAGCTGGGCACAGTGGCACTTATACCTGTAGTTCCAGCTCCTCGGGAGGCTGAGATGGGAGGCTTGAGCCTGGGAGGCAGAGGCTGTAGTGAGCCGTGATTGTACCACTGCCCTCCAGCCTGGTGACAAAGCTAGACCATGTGTCCAAAAAAAAAAAAAAAAAAAAACCCAAAAAGAAAATGGCAACTCTTGCATAGGAATATGAATTCTATGTCAGCTTTTCCTAGGTTCCTCATTGAGCCTTGGTTTTCTCAACCATAACAGTAGCTATCTCACTGGGTTGTGAAGATTGAGTGGGAATGCTTATAGCATCATTTTGGGCAGAAATAGAGTTCAGGGGTACATTAGAATTCTAAGGGAGCTTTTAAAAAATAGATATGCCTGCTTTCTGTTCCCTACCACCTACCCCAGTTTTCTTATTCAGTGGAGCTAGGTGCTTCCTTTGAGAGCTCCAGGAGATTCTGAAATAGCTTCTCATATAGATGAGGAACACTGATTTAAAGACTCAACTGTGGGTCCAAACCAATAACATTGGGCCACTGCATGTACTTACTGTTTCAAAACAGTAAAGAGGAAGACCATGTATAGTGGCTCATGCCTGTAATCCCAGCACTTTGGGAGGTCGAGGCGGGAGGATCACTTGAGCTTGTAGGTGAATTAATTAAAGCAACTATTAAAATTTTCTGATCTTGAAAAGAATTGGGAGCCATCAGCACAGAATATATTAGTTCTAAGTCTTCAGAAAATATGGTTACATACTTTTATAAATATATAAAAGTGTTGCATTCCAAGGCTCAGGGAGAATTCTTATTGATGTGAGATATCTGCAGTTTTCCTTTTTACCATTTTGGATTCAGTATTTGTTCCACAAACATTTATTGAGTGTCTGTTATGCAGCAGGCACTGAGCTAGGCTGAGTATCTAAGGGGGAGAAAGGAAGACATGGTGTGACTCCTCTCCCCTTGGTGTGCTCACTGTGGTTGGATGTTTAGATTATCCTTGCTGGTACCTAAGTATTGAGGACTGTCTATAGGTGAATGGAGAGTTTGCTGTATTCTCTCTTTGGAGATAAGCATTTCAACTGAGTCTCAGATACTTACCTTCACTGGCACAGTGTAAATTCTAAATGCCACCATTCCAGAAAATGCTATTTAACATGGAAAAGAACTCGGGAACATCTGTATGATGTTCCATCCCACCCCGCCTCTCTTTTTTCCTTTCTCTCTCTGTTAAAAACTTTGAACTCTGAAATCAGCGTAAATTGCAGTAACATGAAATAGTTCGCTCTGAACTACATGTGAACCAAAGCTTTGGCAGCAAAACGCAGGATCCCAGATTTTCTCTGGTTGAATTTACCACAGGTTCCTCACACTGGGCCTCTGCAAGTATTTCTAGCTGCTGTAGGTGGATTCGCTTCCACCTGATTGAATAAACTGAGCTGACCAGATTTTTCGTCTGTTGCTTAACATGAGCATTAGTTTGGCCAAAATTTTCTTTTTCAGAAATCAGTGATTTGAGAGTGATAACGATGCCTCTGAGTTTTCATTTAAAAGGCACAGAACTCTACTAAATATTGTTAGGCACTTAGCATACCTCACCTCAAGTAATCCTCAAAATATCTTATACATAAGGAAACCAGTCAATGTTAGCTTGCTCATGAGCACCCCACAGATCATTCACACCATGACTGTCTAGGTTTCAGTTTGAATACCGGGTTTGAGCTCTTTCTACCTTGCATAGAGATTGCATGGCTCCCAAATGAACATTGTGGAGCTCTTTTTACCAGGTTGATTTCAGCATGCATTGAAGAAAAATTTCTGTAAGCATGCATTATCATGTTGAATCAAAATTAAGGCACATTGGTGAAAATAGGGGATTTATTTGACATAGGTTGACAAATAGAGGACTTAATGTTGCTACTTGGGGGCCCTACCTAGAAGCAAAGATAGAACTCACGATTCTGGAATTAACAAAAAATCCCTCCAGCTTGCCAAGACTCTCATTTCCAAACTGTTGATTAGAAACATGGGTTGGTACTTGTGTTTTTTTTACCCATGGAGCTGCAGCTGTGTTGCTATTACGGAAGGGTCAGCCACATTTAGCTTGCAGGCCCTCTTCTCAGACCAGGCTCTGGCTTTTAGTGTTAGCAGACCTAAGTCAGTGTGATGAACTTTCAGACCACCTAATTGAGACTTCAGAAATACTGAGTAATCGATCCAATAATTACAGCACTTACTTCTTGGTCACAATATTTCCCCCCACATTTTGGCTTAGAGACTCAAGCTCACATTTCATTAAACTTCTCCAGCCTAGAACTTTTATGACCTTCCAATTAGATGGGTGATCTGAAACACACAAACACACATCACTGCCACCACCACCAAACAAAACTAATTGCAGCAAATTCCCAAGGATTCTCTAACATCTTACCTTGCTTGTATGTTGTCCATGTGTCCTGCTTCCTCGCCTATTCTGTTCATATTCTGCTGCCCACTGCAATTAATATTTTTGTGGTTTCGTCAGCATCATCTGGGACAAGGGTCAGCAATCTACTCACTGGCTCATTCTGACCTGCCACTTGTTTTTGCAGCCCCTGCAGGTGAAGAATGGTTTTCACTTTTTAAAGTATAAATTAGAAAATGGTGAGAAAAGGAGTATCAGCCTTTCGGTGAGAACAGTTGCTCAATTTTTGCTTCTGGGCCAGACAACCTAGAATGTTTACTAATACTGTTGAGCCCCTTTTAGAGACTGTTTGTTTGCTGGCCTCTGTTTCAGGAGATAGTGAAAAGCTTGATGACACAGAACTTGTCATCTTGACTGCTGTTAGCAGTTCTGGTGAAGATATTAGAGGGACAGTTGAACTGAAAGCTTAAAAAAGAAGTTGAGGGCGTTTTAGAGTTTTGTGTCACCTTTGGATTTGAATGGTCCACCTCACATTCTAAAATAATCTAATATGGATGGGTTCCAGCTGTTGTCATGGATCAGCGCTATGATATTTATACTAACGTATTCAAATACCTGCCAAGGAAAAGCTTTTGCCTAATTGACTACTTAGTTTTAAAGGTCTGTGCAGCAAAACAAATCTCCAGGGAAGCCTTTTGCCTGCTGCCTTCTTGTGCTACAACAGGTGACCAAGAAACTTGTCTGGTCAAGAAGATGGGTTTACAGCTGTTGAGCATCAGTTCTGTGCAAAATATGGTGCCAGGGATGTGGGATACAGGAAACAGACCTTTGCCCTAAAAATCTGTAGTCTACTGGGGGACCTGTGTAAACAACTAATTCACATTGGCCCAGATACCATCACCTGGACCACAGTGAATAAAAGCCACATGCCAAAAAGTTTTTATTATGTAGCTGTAATATTAGGTAACTCTTGCTTCATGGGCTCGTGAAGGTTTTTATTTAAAGATTTCATTAAAGCTTTTTTTCCTTATTAATATATGAGTAACATTTAAAGCGGAAAAAAGCAAAATGTAAGCAAAGTGAAAAAAATGAAATAACATCTATAATCTTTAGCACCTGGAGATTTATGTTGTTGGCATGTTGGTGTTTGTCTTCCCAGCTTTTTCTTGACATAGATAGATTTGCACATACAAGATCAGAATGCACATGCTTCCTTTTGACTTTTCACTTATTATAGCTTCGTGTCATTAAATCACCCACAATATAATTTTTTTTTTTTTTTTTAGACGCAGTCTCACTCTGTCGCCCAGGCTGGAGTACAGTGGCACTATCTTGGCTCACTGCAACCTCCGCCTCCCAGGTTCAAGCAGTTCTCTGCCTCAGCCTTCCAAGCAGCTGGGATTACAGGCACCTGCCACCACACCCAGCTAATTTTTGTATTTTTAGTAGAGATGGGGTTTCACCGTCATGGCCAGGCTGGTCTCGAACTCCTGACCTCGTGATCCACCTGCCTCGGCCTCCCAAAGTGCTGTGATTATAGGTGTGAGCCACCAGGCCTGGCCTCAGTATACTTTTTATGATACTTTGTTGGTACATACATAGAGTAGAATACTATATTTAACCAATTCATTGTTGAATGTTTAATTCTTTTTTTTAAAGCCATTATAGATACTAAATTATTCTGAGAAGGTACATCCTTCTCTCTAAGTCTTTGTGCATATCTATGATTATTTCTTTAAGATATATTTCCAGAAGTGATATTTCTGAGTCAGAGACGTAAACAATTTTAACACTTCTGATAGGTAGTGACAAACTTCTTTCACCAAAAGTTCACCAGTTGACTACCCAACTAGCAATCCTTTTCATTTCCCAAATTGAAGGCTGAGTCTTTGACAGGGTTAGGTTCTAGGAAATTGACAACCTGAGCAATTACTCTGCTTGTGTGTGTGTGTAGTTAAGATGTATGTATGTATAATATCTGAATGTACAACCATCCAGTGGTGTTTGAAAAATAATCTTCAACACATCACACCAAAGAAAAGGCATTTCTTGCAACTTAAGGTTAGTTGTAGGTAACATGTAAGTCATAATTCTGACATTGGACATTGGTGTCTTGTTTTATGTTTTAGATAGGGACTAATCCTGATGAGGAACCTAGAGACAGATGAAAACTATATGATACCTGGATTTCAGAACCTGAGATATATTTCAGTTGGCTAGGTTAATTTAAACCCAGGTTTCTTCAACTAAGAGTGACCTTTAATTTTTCCAAAGGTAGCCTATGTGTTTTTAAATGTAAGCAAAAGGCCAGGCACAGTGGCTCACGCCTGTAATCCCAGCTCTTTGGGAGGCCGAGGTGGGCGGATTGCTTGAGGTTGGGATTTTAAGACCAGTGTGACCAACATGGAGAAATCCCATCTCTACTAAAAATGCAAAATTAGCTGGGCGAGGTGGCACCTGCCTGTAATCCCAGCTACTCAAGAGGATGAGGCAGGAGAATCACTTGAACCCAGGAAGCGGAGGTTGGTGAGCTGAGATCACGCCATTGCACTCCAGCCTGGGCAACAAGAGCAAAACTTCGTCTCAAAAAAAATAAAAAACGAAATGTAAGCAAAATCTTACCTTAGTGAAGGTGAAATATATAACCCTTCCATATTTCCCCATGGGGTGGGGTCTGGTTTGGGATACCTATGACAGACATCTGAGTCCTCACAGCATATTGTCCCCTCAAACAGGATCTGCAGGCCCAAGACCGAGCTCACCGCATTGGGCAGCAGAATGAGGTTCGGGTGCTGAGGCTCTGTACCGTGAACAGCGTCGAGGAGAAGATCTTGGCAGCCGCAAAGTACAAGCTGAATGTGGATCAGAAGGTGATCCAGGCAGGCATGTTTGACCAAAAGTCTTCAAGCCACGAGCGGAGGGCATTCCTGCAGGCCATCTTGGAGCATGAAGAGGAAAATGAGGTATTAGAGATAGCCCCAAGTTTATGAAATCAAACAGAGGCCTTTTGTCTCTGAAGAACTAAGAATAACCCCTTTGTTTAAAGAACTTCTTGGGCTGGCGTTAATGAAAATGAATAAATTAACTGCTGTTTTAGATCCCAACCACAGAAAGCCTCTGAAAGTTATCCAAAATGAATCTTAAGAGCTACTGCTGGAAGAACCTCAAGGCTTGCCTGTGGGTACTCCCTCCTTTTTCCCAGGCTGGTAAAACCAGCTGCTTTATTGTACCATCAGTGCTGCCTCCTGTAGGGCAGATGCAGAACTGCAGAGAGGATACTTGGACAAAATCAGCTGGATGAGACAAGACAGAGCTGGAAGGGGCCCTCTTTTTCTCATCCTCCAGAGCCCTCTTTCTCTTTTGCCTTTTGGTCAGGGATCACAGAGCTTCAGCATGTTTGTAGGACAAGCCTTCACAGCCATCTTCCGCACACTGAGCTATACTTGCACTTGGAAAGCATGACCTTAACCTTTATTTCAAATTTTTCTTTAAGAGCTGTCTGAAGGTTGGGAAAAATACTGTTTAAATAGTCTTTATTTGTCAGGGTTGTATGAAGAATGCATTGGTTAGGTTTTTATTAGGGGAATGTTGGGTTGTCATTTGTATTATTTTTAGATTGCCAGTGTTAGTAATCTTATAATAAATATTGATTCCAAAATGGATTTGAAATAGATTTTTAAACATATGTATATAGTCTAGCAAACTACAGAATATCAGCAGCAGTCCTTATCATAAAACTGGCTGGGAATGAATTATAAATCGAAGAGTAAGTTTACCTTACCATATTCATGTGGAATACTGTTTTCATTGCATATATTAGATATAATTTGATTTTTGCCTCAAATAGGATATGTGTTTTTGCAGTCTTCTATAAATTATGAACCTGATTCTTTCAAAAGTCTTATAAACAGGGCTAGGCGCGATGGCTCACACCTGTAATCCCAGCCCTTTGGGAGGCCAAGGCGGGCAGATCACCTGAGGTTGGGAGTTCAAAACCAGCCTGACCAACATGGAGAAACCCAGTCTCTTTTTTAAAAAAAATACAAAATTAGCTGAGCATGGTGGCACATGCCTGTAATCCCAGCTACTCAGGAGGCTGAGAAAGGAGAATCGCCTGAACCTGGGAGTTGAGATTGTGCCATTGCACTCCAGCCTGGGCAACGAGAGCGAAACTCCATCTCAAAAAAAAAAAAAGTCTTATAAACAGATGAAAAAAAAAGTCTTACAAACTCCTCAACTTACGATGATGTTACATCCCGACAAACCCATTGTAAGTTGAAAATACCAGGATGTGGCCCCATCTTAAGTCTAGTAGAGTATGGAATGTGTATTACTTCTGCACCATCAGAAAGTCAAAAAATCATAAGTCCAACCGTTGTTAAGCCAGAGACTGTCTGTATGTATTTTTTTTCTGAAATGAATCTAAATGTGAAGTGGAGCTTGATATTTAAAGGAATCCTGAAATGAACCCATTTGCAAATTGAAGAGCACTTTTGTATTATGCCTCCTAATTTGTCGGTCTTATGTTTTTGATTTGCTATCCAGTGGGTTTCATGAAAATGATGAAAAATACATATGCACATGCACTCACTATCCTCACACTTGAAAAATTTTTATCTCAAAGAATCTATAACTTCTGATTCTTGAAATTGAATATTTGATACAGATATGGAGTCAGATTGTCCGGTGATATCTGTTGTTGTTGTTGTGTTGTTGTTTATACACTTGGACATTTCCAAGAAAACAATATAGCGAATGATCTATACTGTGACAAAGCAGATGTGAGCAGAGCTGACACTCAGCCAGTCATCTCCACTACATTTTTGCTTGTTTTGTGGAAGCCTTGTGAAAATAGTACCTGATCTGGTTTAGAAAACTCCAAGGAAGCCTGGAGTTTTCCAGCCTTCCTAAGTGGCAGGGAGATGTGGATCTCTCCCATGCCTAAGGGCTGCCAGGTGGGGCCTGGAGTGCACTCCCCTCCCAGTGGTCCTGCCAGCAAGGCTAGCTGTGAGCAGCCTTGCTGAGGCTCCCTGGCCCTTCTCAGCTGCCAGTGTGTCAGACAAATGTTACCATTTTCAGGGTGGCCTGTGTCCTGATGTAAAGATGTTTGAAAACACTGAGAGACTGCAGTCAAGGGCTCTGGTCCTGAAAAAATCAAGACAGCATAGGTTGTCATCACCATGGTTGATGCAACCATGAAGTGCTGGGGCACCAAGAACCCAGGAAGATGCATTGTGCACTTCCAGCCATTTGGTTTTCCATGAAGGTCCGGTCACCCTGGGCAGGCTTCTTGCCAGTTTACAAGAGAATCTTTTCATGTTGGGCACGTGGTCATCTAAGCCCCTCATTGTACAGGTGATGAGAGGGTAATGTGTGGTTCTAGGAAGAAAGCAGGCAAAGCAGGACATCTGTTCACCAGAGGAGGCATTACCAGATACTTCGTACTGTGAAGTCTAAACCCACTCCCAGCTAGTCTGTGTCTTTGTCAGTTGAAATGTAATATTAAGACAAATTGACTTTAATCAATCTGGAGGTGAACTAGAATAGAAGGTTTTTCAGAAATAATTATTATCTTGAATTATAGATTTTTTACTTTATTGGATTGCATTCATTACTAACACTTGCTAAGTTCTTGCAGTGTGAAAGACGTTATCTTGGGAGCCAACATGGTCATCTCATTTGAGCCGCTAGTACACTCATACTCTTTCTCCAAAGCAAGTTGCCTCATTTTGAACATACAGTTTGCGAAACTGATGTTTGAAGTTCTGTGTTTTTCCCTTTCTTCCCCTGGCAGATACACTGAAATTCCCTGTTTGATTTTTAACAAGCCCACTCAGCATATGATAAAAATAATTTGGGAAGATAAGCCCTGTAGTTTATGCCCAACTTTTAGAATCATTTTTTAGAAGTGTGGAAGTCATCCTTAACATTGCTGAAAATCCAGAGAACTGCTAGTTTCTGAGGAATTAGCAGAGAGATAATGTACTTTTGTTTGATGCAATATAAAATGAAAATTTTAGCCCATCTGTAATGCTTTCTCTGCTTCATTTAAATTATTTTCATTAAGTATAATTTTGAGGGTTTTTTTTTTTTGCTATCGATACCTTTTCAGTAGTCCCATCCATAGCTCTAACCATTAACCATAATAATGCCCACAGAAATATGTTGATTAAACGCACCTCAAAGGCTATATATTTGGCACATATATGTGATTTTTATTATCTTAGTGCCTAGTAATAATGTTTCATATACTTAGTTTTTTGTAAGGATTTGAAACTAAGCATTTATATTTGGCATAAGGTAAATGGAATTAAAAGAATTAGGTACTTTTTCATAGGGATTTCCTTATTAAAATCTTACATCCCCCTGTGAAGTAGATGTCATGCCCATATGACTGATGAGGTCACTGAGGTGGGGAGACATGAAGTAACTTGTTTTAAAAGTGACAGAATCAAGATACACACCCAGGAGAATTTGTATTTCTCATAGTACGCCACGTTTCCTCCTTCAACAGATTCTGCTCTGGGAAGATGGTTTTACTAGCTCATAAAACAATAATGGCAAGTACTACATCCAGCAGCCCCTTCCCTTTTCTTTCTGGCTTGAGACACGGGACCCCCCCGGTCTGGAGGACAGATCACTTACTTATTTGTACCTTGCGCCAGCTGTCCAGCCTCTCTCCTAAAACCTGTTAAATCACTCTGTTTTTAACCCCAGGAAGAAGATGAAGTGCCAGATGATGAGACTCTGAACCAAATGATTGCTCGACGAGAAGAAGAATTTGACCTTTTTATGGTAATGTTACGGAAAATCATGAAAACAAACGCCTTATTCCTCTGCCCCTTTCTCTGTTAAGCAGAATGTCTGGAGCCTTCGTGCCTGGCAGGACTTCATTCGTGAAGCCTATGCCTTTCTTTCAGTTCAGAGGCTGCAAACTGGCTGGAGTTAGCCCGCAGACATAATTTTGTTTGGCCCACGCGGTGTTTTTGTAAAATTTCCCATTCATTGCCAACATAAAAAGAACCCTGATTTCTGGCTTCTCTTGAAAAATGAGATGGGGCAGTACCAGGCCCACATCTTTGTGTGGAAGCAGTTGGCCAGGGCCGAGTAGCAGCTGCACTGTCTGGACAGGCCATGTGGTCTACAGCTTACCACAGACCCCTCCTTCTCCCAGTTTGTTTCTAATCCAAGGCCAGTGTCATTCAGGAGGGCAACCTGGCTCCTATAGGCTTTGGAACTTACAACAGTGCCCTAGCTGTGTCCTTACAGGATCAAAGCAAACATGCTCCTTAGGGAGATAGGTGGACAAGAACAGCTAAAACAACACAGGTGTGCCTCTTCAAATTGTTGAAGAGAGCCTGCTTAAGCAAGTGGGAACCTTCAAGGTGTGCATAAAGGTGTAGCCTTCATATAAGGATCAAAACCAGTTGGATTTCCCTCCAGTACGTTCAATCATTTTCATCTTCATCAAAGACTGATTACAGAGGGAATAAATATAAACCATAACGTTGGTGGTTGAATGCTGCAGAGCCCTAAAGTTAGAGGTCCCAAATTTGAATGCCATCAGGTCCTACAGGAGTCATCTGCATGTGTGAAGCAAGTGGGCAGAGGTAGGTGTACTAGAGATGCTTTGTCTACGGGGAGACAGAGCTGCAAGGTAGAAATGTGAGACCTGTGTCGCCAGAAATGACAAATTTTCAAGGGGAGCTGAAGTCTAGGTTTTTATATGTGATCTCTAGATTTTAAAATATTGCAACTAAATTCAACTTTTTAAATTATTATATGACGCTGCATGCCAAACAAAACACAACTGTGGGCTGAATATGATCCACAGGGTTTGCAGTTTCCACCTTTTTAGCTTAGACAGTCTTTGAGAATGGAACCCCAGCTGTTTGATGTTATTTTTTATTTTTATTTTCTTTTCTTTTTTGTGTTACTTTTTTTCTGGGGAACTTTGATTGTATATAATGTTCCACAATGAAAGATACGTAATTCTTTATCAGGAAAATTCAGGTAGCTGTGGGAATAACTCCTAAGCTGGAATGTGCACTTTCCTTTCTCCTTCTGTCCCTGAAATGAACCACTCTTCTCAAGTAAAGCTATTTCAGAGAGGAATGACAGTAAGAAAGACTTAATGGCGTGATCAGTGTAGGGCATTCATAAAATCTAAATTTCTTAAATCACACTGTTTGGTCATGAGAATCAAAGATTACAATATTTTCTATTTAGAGAGGTTAAGGATACATGTCAGAAATAGACATCCTCTCTCTCCTGTATGAACTAATTAAAATGGAGATTACTGGGAAACAGCCAAGCAGGAGGCCCTCAGCTGATCACTGTTAGGCAGTAATTCAGCACTGCTAAAGCCTCAGATACTCTCAAGACACTGGAGAGGTCAAGCTGCTTGCCGTGTTAGATTAGGCCCAGAAATGGAGAATTCCATCAGCAGCCCTGAAGTAAGGGGGTAAGTATACTTTCCTGCCTTACTTTTGGGCTATTTGTAGAAATGGAAAACCTCAGAAAAAATCTGAATGGCTCCCCAGGGCACAGCCTTCTTTTAACTTGGGACTATTTACCACTCAAAGAACGGGCTTGTAACACAGGTAAGGCTGGTTAGGGAACACTTTTCGTAGGCACTTTGATTTTGTGAATTTTCTTCTTGTTTCTTGAAGGCTGCCTTCTATTTTAAGGATTAGACAGATTTTCGTTTAGTTTCTTCTAATCTACTGGCTGCCTTTGGCCAATTCACTATTCATTAACACCTCCACCTGGGGGCAGAAAATAAAATTTGAATCTCGGCCAGCTACCGATTAAAAAGTTTGATGAGAAACAAAAATGGAATGTGAGCTAGAATAAATCTTTGGATTTTAAATATTTAAACTCTTTATCCATTATTAGAAAAGAATTAGTTCTCTATGAAATTAATGCAAACTTACTTGATTTTATATCATAGACACTGGTTTACACATGATAAGCAGATAGTTTCTTTAAAATAAAACCCTTCTTAAAAAGCATGTCTTGCTTTCTCCTTCTAAAAATGTAACTTCAGAAAAAGTTATCTTTCATACCAATTGCTTCGGAATTTTACTTAAAAAGATCTTTGGCAGCTCAAGATAGGTATCTGAAACATTTTGCTAACATGCAAACATTAAGCTTTTAGATGCTATGTTCTCTACAAAGGCAAAAAGCACTTTTAGAACTAATTGTACTTGTAAGCATCAGGTTTATAATGAGATCTCAAGACAAATGTATTCACCTAGTAACTATATAAGTTTTACTTTTGCCTTAATATTAACTTAAGATTTTATATTGGTATTTTGTGGGTAGAAATCTCTAGGGAAAGATGCAGTGATTAAGACTTTAAGCTTATCTTATTTAATTGAATCTACCTTTCCTAAAAGAAAGAAGAAACAAGTGCATAATTTACTTTTATATCAGAAAAGTTTATTGTCTTCATTGTAGACAAATATATAAGCAATAATAATGCCCATAGAAATATGCTGATTAAACATACCTCAAAGGCTATGTTTTGGTTTAGATAACAGTAGCAGTAAAAGCAAAGATTGAAATGACAATTTTTCTTTTTTTTGAGACAGAATCTCACTCTGTGCAATGACAATTTTTTGTCATCTTAGTGTAGGACATTAACAAAAAATATATTTTTTCTTATTAGCTTTCTAATAATTATTAGGAGGTTGCCTCATGAAGCCCCTCTTTAGATCCTGCTGTAAATAAGGCATCCTAACGGCTGGGCGTGGTGGCTCACGCCTGTAATCCCAACACTTTGGGAGGCTGAGGCAGGTGGATCACGAGGTCAGGACTTCAAGACCAGCCTGGTCAACATGGTGGAACCCGTCTCTACTAAAAATATAAAAATTAGCTGGGCGTGGTGGCAGGTGCCTATAATTCCAGCTGCTCGGGAGCCTGAGGCAGGAGAATGGCTTGAACCCAGGAGGCAGAGGTTGCAGTGAGCTGAGATCATGCTACTACACTCCAGTGTGGGCAACAGAGCAAGACTCCATCTCAAAAAAACAAAAACGAAAACAACAACAACAAAAAACAAGGCATCCTCTGTATTTTAATTATGAAGGTTTGGTGGATCCCATTTCTGATACCAAAGCATTAGAAGACAGGATGGAAGCATCATGAGCTAGTTACAACACATGGCAGAGCACGGTGGCCATGTTTATCAGCCAAGGGGACTTAGTCTTCCAAGCCTATACCAGATTCTGGAAATGTAATGACTTCCAGAAATGTGGAGGAAGCATAGTTTAAAAGGCTTTGACCGCTAATTTTAAAACAGGTTCTAGAGGTCATATTTGGGTTCAAGTAGATATTTCATTTACATTTCATCAGTTTTAGCTCCTAACGGTTAATGGTCTATTTCAATGTGGAAATGACACATTTTGCTAGTGTTTATATTTCTGCATAACTAATGTCTATGGAAATTCAGTGGCATTAAAAAAAAAATCCATATTGTTTAATTATAGATTAAAGCCAGGTATGTGGCCCTTAGTTTATTTACAAGTGAATTGGATTTTTAAAAAGAGAGAAGGTGGGGAAGTAAGCATTTTGAAGGCTCTGAAAGGAAGCCATTTCGCTTATAACTAGATCAGCTGGGATGCAATTTCCTCTGGGCTCTGTCTGTGGTATAATATTTTCATCAGAGAACAACATTTAAAATGTAAAGAATTGAAGAGCCTTTCTCCCACAGTGCCCATGAGGTATTGAAAATTTAGTATATTCATGGCCAGTGGACTAGTGAAACCATTTATGTCCCCTCCACATGTCCAACTGTGGGTGGCTATTCTGTACTGATACCTTGGGTCACCTTTTTGTTATTCCTGATTGTTCAATTCAAAGCACAAGCCCTATTGAATAAAAGCAAACTATCTTAAAGATCTTTCTTTTCTGTACTCAAAGAATAAGTTTCTTCCGGGGAAGCAAAGAATTATATAGCCAAGAGATCATAGTTTTCAAATGCATTCCCAATTTGAATTTTTCCACTATTATTTTAAAGAAGAAGCTTTGCACACACACACACACACACACAAAGAAAAGGAAATTCTTAAAGAGTACTTTTTAAATGTATGAACAAGTTTCAAAAGATAGGTACAGAGGAAGGGAAGGGCTTTTACTTACTGCAGTCTCTCCCTAGATATTTAGGGATGAGCTATAACAAGTCAACCAGGATGAGAGAGGTTGAAGTGACTTGGGAAAAGTTGTGTGTACTGTAACGTGTATACCATATAGAAGCCCTTCCTTTTGCTGACACTTCTATTAATGTCTCCAGCGGATGGACATGGACCGGCGGAGGGAAGATGCTCGGAACCCGAAACGCAAGCCCCGCCTGATGGAGGAGGATGAGCTGCCCTCCTGGATCATTAAGGATGACGCCGAAGTAGAAAGACTCACCTGTGAGGAAGAGGAGGAGAAAATATTTGGGAGGGGGTCTCGCCAGCGCCGTGACGTGGACTACAGTGACGCCCTCACAGAGAAGCAGTGGCTAAGGGTAAGCGTGGCTTTTCTAACCTGCTCTCACTAGGCGGAGTGTTTTTGGGGCCTAGAGCTGGAATTTTCCGAGGAGGATGAGTTCACAATCAAAGGGAAGGGGCTCTTGAACACAGATGATAAAGTCGTTGTGCCGTTGCATTAAAAGATAAAGTTGTGCATTTCAAGGCAGTGCTAGGAGAAAATATGCGGAATTTTTTGCTAAAGCAGAATTGGCCATTGGAAGCACAGGATTATGAGAGCTGTGAGACCCACTAATGTTTTATGACCAATTGCCTGGTCATGCCTCACTCTCTCCAACTGAGAATCAAAATGTGGAAGGGCACCTTAGAGATCTTTTTCTTAATTGTTCCCCCTCATTTCATGGTCTTTAATCGAGGTTTTGCTTTTGCAAGGTCTGCACAGGTAGTTCAGGGATGGCAGAGTTTTCTAACTGTGTTGTTATTTTGCAGACCCATAGTACTTTTAGAGCTGGAAGGTGCCTTTGTACCCACTTGGTTTGATGAAGAAATTGAGGCACAGAGAGGTGACATGAGTATGTAGGACACACAGCTAGTTAGAAAGCACAGAATCAGTGGGTGCTTCTGCATTTGAATGGTGGATTTCGGCTTGATCTGCTCTGTCCATCACAAACACAGACTAGAGCCTGGGACTTGGGTCACTGATGCTTGGAAATGTTATTTGGGAGTTTGTTTGTGTTGTTTTCCCTTTGGAAAATGGTGATTTCTCATTTTGATTGAGGACTGAAATCTCAGAATGTTCCTTGGGGAGCACAGAAATATCAAAATGCTCTTAGGAGTCACGTGTGTGAACACTGAGGCCCCAGTGACTCTTTCATTTGAAGGGTTAGCTCTACTTCCCATTTTTGGGAGTAGACTTAGTACCTAGATAGACACAGCAACCTGGGGCATGCATTCCAGACACAGCCAGTAAATGCGTGCTGGAAATAGTAAGTGCATTTGGGTAAAAACCAAGCAAAACAAGAGCTTTGGGGAGTTGTTTGTTTTATCAAAAGGGAATACAGTTCCCAAGCTTTGTGAAAAATGGACCTTAGGACCCAGGTTATAAGTAGGTAGGTGGGTAGAAAGGCAGTGGGCAGAATTTTGAGATTAGGTATCAAAGGCGAACAGGTCTTGTCACCACTTGAGATGTGATTTACTCAGGATGTTGTATGATGGGAGAGATGTGACCTGAATTTCGAAGAGATGGAAGCCTGTGTGATTCTGAAAAGAGTGATACTGACAAAGCACTGCTCATTATTTGTGGTTGAACAGTTGTGTATAAAATATAACATTTGTGTGATTAGTTTATTGTCATATCCAGTCAAATATTCCAGTGACCTCAGAATGTGATTTTATGAATTTTCTTTGTTTCACTAGTGAGATTGTAGTTGTAGAATTAGGATTCAGTCTATAATATGAAGAGTTTTTTGGTTAGCATTAATTTCTGATCTCGGGAAAACTTTTGTTTAAGCAATAAGTTGAGTACCTGGAGTATTATTATAGCAGATGGGACAATAATAATCTGGGCCAACTGCTTTTTTTTTTTTTGGTGAGACGGAGTCTCCCTCTGTCACCCAGACTGTAGTGTAATGGCTCGGTGTCAACTCACTGCAACCTTTGCCTCCCAGGTCCAGGTGGTTTTTCTGCCTCAGCCTTTCCAGCAACTGAGATTACAGGTGCATGCCAACATGCCAGGCTAATTTTTTTTTGTATTTTTAGTAGAGATGGGATTTCACCATGTTGGTCAGCTGGTCTCAAACTCCTGACCTCAGGTGATCCACCCGCCTCAGCCTCACAAAGTGCTGAGCCCACCTGGGCCAAATTTTTAAAGCTAAGCTTTGATATGTTTACTCTCCAGACATTAAAAGCAAAATAACCTTGTATATTGGGCAAGAATGTAGCTGAACTTTTTTTTTTTAATCACTGGAAATTGCCCTTAAGAAAAACAACATTATGAATCTCAGGAAGTTTTCAAGTTTAAGATATCTGGGGTTTTTTTGTTTCTTTTTCATTCAGTTTATATCGCTGATTGTTAGCACAGTGCCTAGCATAGAGTAGAGACTCAGTCAGTGCTTGTGAAAATGGAAGTACAACCGTAAGAGGAAAGGGAAAGTGACTAATTTATCAGTAGTGTTAGGAGAGTGTTTCCCTTTTTAATGCATCGAGTAGAATTCCTTTTATCTGCAGCATGCACATTTAAAAGTGGAAAATGAGTTTGTTTTCCAAAACTACACTGTGAAAATTGGTTTTTATAATCGTAATTCTAAAATACCTTGCAACATACTAAGTCATCCAAGAGGGACGAAGCTGTTCTCCAAACAGCTTTATTGTAACATATCTTTCTGTAATCTAATCTTTTGAAAACTGCTTGCCCATATTTGGTATGAACTGGCCACCTTGCTGTGAACTAGGACATGCAGTGGATGCATCATGCCCCATGGCCTAAGCATTCAGACTAGATGCTTCCTGTCATTGGTGTTCACCAGCAGCAACCCTATTTAACATCAGCCTGTTAAGCTTTTTTGATGATAAAATGATATTGAAGGGGTTCTCATGGGCCTGGATGTAAAGAGATGTTCCCTACTCGCTTGTGATTTAACACATGGCGTGAACCCAGCGAACATGGCCTTGAAAGGGAGTTTGGCAAGGACCGCTGTGTAAGAAATGCTGTAACAGGGCTAAAATAATTCTTCTTTTTCCTGGCAATGTTGTACAAAGCCTGCTTGGCAGAGACATCGAAGATACATAGCATCGCAAAGCTGCAAGGCAGCTGAATGGAACAGCTTCCCATCCCTTGCTTAAATCACGCTCTCTGCAGTTCCTGTGCCAGGAGGCTGGCCATCCCTACAAGGAAAAAGTACCTTTTTGTCTGTGTAGCCCCTCCGGTTCATGGTCAGCTCTGATTAATAGTGCTTCCTCCCTTTGAATGGAATCTTCTTTCCTTGTAGCTTCTCCTCACTGGCCTTGGTCCTTTTCCCTGGGGTGAACAGAACACTAATTTTTTTCTGTCTTTAGCATCACAGTCCCAAGGATAAATGTTTGCAAACTCATGTTCAGTCTGGATTGAACTTTTCTAGCTTCCTCTTTCTCTTGAACTTTCCTCCTCCTTCAAGGCTCAATTCAGTTGCTACTTCCCCAGTGGCACCTTCGCAGATAAATATTAATTGAACTATTAATTGTGCTCTTAACATTTCTTTGCTTGTCCTTCAGTCACAGTTTCCTAGGACTCTTCAGTAGTTGCCAACCTGCCTGCTTTCCTGACTAGTTGATAAGCTGGCTCTGTCTCTTGTTAGAATTTAGGACTCGTGTGTGCAAATACTGAGTGCTCATCAATTGCCGAATTGAAATAGCAATGGATCGACAGATAAGGGTATAGCTAGATGTAGGTAATGGTCACTGCTGCAACAGAAGGTCCTCAACATGCCCTGTCCGTGGACCTATCCAGAAAAATAAATAAAAGTTGATTTCTCACTTGCATGAAAGTCTGTGGTAAGTGTTCCTGATTGGTGAGGACAGGGTTCTCCATGGGGTCATTCAGGGATCCAGGCTGACAGAGGCTTTGCCAGCTTGGTCATCTCCATCCACTTGAGCTGGAAGTGGGGAAAACAATATGGAATGGTGGGTGTGGCAGTCTACTGGGGCCTGCCTAAGTGGTTATAATTTTACTGGCTAGAACTTGCTTATGTGGCCACTCCAGCCATAAAAGAGACGGAAATGTGGTCTGGCTGTGAGCCCAGGAAAACAAGATTTTGGTGAATATTTAGCTATCCCTGCCCGAGGACAAGTAGGTTAAATGTAAGTGTTATGGTCACCTTCTTTGCAAATGGTGATGTGGTTTCATTGTAGGCAGGTTTTGTTTTGTAATCATGGCAAGCTAAAAATTAGAGAATCTGTTTAGTTGGTGGAATTTAAAATTTTTTTCTGCATTCATAATGTTTTTAATCAGGAGGATCACAATTTCAAACACAGCTCAGTTAATTTTTTTTTTTAAAGATATTTTATGTCGTTTTGAAATTCCTATTTCCACTGAGGAAACTTAAATGTTAGCTGGTCTCAAGTCAACTTTGTCTTTTTGTGGTAGTCAGTTCAACATTCACTTACCCTCTGAGCTCTTTCTCTCTTCCCCTGGGGGCTTCCATCCCATCTTCCTCTCCAAGATGGCATCTGGATAAAGATGTAGTGTTTTAAAGCGTGGCATTGGGGGCGAGCGACCCTGGTTCTCCTGTTCCCCATGGGTCTCCACTGATCTCAGCATACAGGGGCTGGTCTGTTCCCGTCGTGGGAGGTCTTTACATGCAGCTAGTTTCATCTCATTCTTTTAGAGATCTTGATGGCATGTGCTTTGAAATCTGGAGCCTGGCCACAGGCACTGGTTAGCAGCTTTCCTGCATTCTTAGGTCTTGTAAGACCCCTGGCCTCTTGGGCCTCATGGTGCTCTTAGCTCTTTTGTGTGCTGTTTGGAAGTCTGCAAACTCTTTTGACTGATTTCTCACACTGTGCTAGAACATGCGAGGTGCTGTGAAACTGGCCCGTTCCTTAAGACCCGAAGCTTCTAGAATCTGCTGGTTGAGTGGGTCCTGGAGCTTTTTAAAGAAAGCAATTCAAAAACATCTTAAGTTTGCATATTTTACAAAAGTATGTGACCACATTTGGGATCACATAGTGAGGGATCGTCCCAGAGTTTTGGAAGGAGCTTGTGAGAGGCCTAAAGCCCAAGCTTTATTAGTTTTCCCATAAATCCACCTTTAGCATTTTTAGTGCCTCATTCTCTTCCGCTCCACTCAGCCTCTGCCTCTGAACACCCCAGGCTTGGATTCTGAAGGGGGAGTATTGCATTTCAACCCCAGCTGCCATTCAGTGCTGGTACAAACCAGCCAGACTTAGCACAGACTCCGTAAGTTAAAGGGGATAGTCCCCAACAAGACTGCCCTGACTTCAGACACCAGCCAAACTTTGAGGGTCTCTAGGCCCCCACGCTTTTGACTAACTATAAATGCAGGGGTTCTCATGAATCCTTTGGGCTTGATAATTTGCTAGAACAACTCACAGAACTCAGGAAAGTGCCATTTGCAGCATATTCAGATTCGCTGTGAAGTATACGAATCAAGAGAACTAGCTGAATGAACAGAGGCACAGGATGTGGTCTGGGAGGAAACCTGGGCTCCTCTGGCTGCTCCTCGTGGAGTCAGCATCCATCAGTCTTCCAGCTCATCAGTGCGTTCACCAACCTGGGAGTGCCACCGGGCCTTGGTGTCCAGAGTGTTCATTGGGGTTTCATAATGTACAGGCATAATTGATTAGATAATTGGTCACAGGATTGAACTCGTTCCCCAGCCTCTCTGCCTTCCCTGGAGGTCAGGCTGGCTCAAAACCCCAACCCTCTAGTCAGGTGGTTGGTTTTTCTGGTGACCAGTGCCCATCCAGAGCCATTTAGGGGCCTATCACACATGACACCTCGTTACCAGGACAAAGTTATTCCTATCACTCTGGAAATGCCAAACATTGTAGAAATCCCATGCCAGGAACCCAGGACAAAGACCAGACAAATTCTTTCTTTTTTTGAGGCAGGATCTTACTCTGTTACCTAGGCTGGAATATAGTGGTGTAATCTTGGCGTATAGCAGCCTTGACCTCCTAGGCTCAAGCAGTCCTCCCACCCCAGCCTCCTGAGTAGCTGGGACTGCAGGCGCATGCCACCACCGTGCCCAGCTAATTTTTGTATTTTTTGTAGAGATGGGGTTTTGCCACATTTCCCAGGCTGGTCTCGAACTCCTGAGCTCAAGTGATCTACCTGCCTCAGCCTCCCGAAGTGTTGAGATTATAGGCACGAGCCACTGTACCTGGCCTGACAAATTTTTTATTATACAACAGGTAGCACAACAGGTAGCGGTATCTTCCATCCTGACCTTACTTCTCTTCCTCCTGACTCCCATTTCCTCTATGGAAGAAGGCTGTCCCCCTTGCCTTCCTGTCATGTGGCAACTTCTGTTCTCAAGTGACAGCACCACGTGCTGTGGCTTCTGGTGCCATTCTGAGGATCCTGGTCCACCAGGTTTGGCTCTTGTTTGTAAAGGTGGTGAAGGGAATTCACTATCCTATTTTGGAAGTCAGAGGTGTTATTGTCATTTTTGTCTTAGCATACCAATTTTATCCTAATTCTGCTCAAGGCAATGAGTCACTCTCCCGAACAAGGGACGGCCCTTTGAGAAAGTGTGAAAGAGAATTTTAACATGGTTAACAAATATTGTATCCGTTTCAATGCTATAACTTTCCCGTGGTGTGCCCTGCCCAAGGAGATAACAGTGCTATATTACAGATTACATATATGTGTTTGTATATTTGCACATGCACAAGAAAGGCCCCTCTTGATAATTTCTTGGAAGCATATATTTGCTTCTTTATATGTGAGAGCAGGCATTCCATCTACCTAAATTGGCAGAGACTTCTGACAAGCCCAGTGAGCCAGGGTTTTCTGGTTTCACGTCAGCCCTGAGTACACTGGTTGTGCTGTTTCTAACACCATAAGGCAGTCACCATTATTGAGCCAGGGCTCTGCAAAATTGGGGTGATTGCAGAGCCAAAAAGCGGGCTGGAGGGTGGTTTCTGGAATGCCTGGTTTTACTATTCTTCCTGTTCCTTTGCTCCTTCTGCCAACTTCAGAATCCTTCCCTTCTTAAAACATTTAGTGATATCCCTGAATTTATTTAATTGCTGTGTGAGTGATTTTTGCCCCACGGCACTTGAAGATAATTGGAATGCATTCTAGCTTATGTGCTCTGGATAATATGCAATTGCCAGCCAGCTGGAGAGTACTATGCCTTTGTCTCACAATGTCTTGAGACTGTAATTTTAAAAAGTCCCTCCTGTTTGCTGGTGTCTCTAGTTACCTTTCTTGCAGCATCATATATCTGCTATGGGGTCCTTATGTCTGAATGTGTAGACACTTCTTTTGGTATACTGAATAAGCTCCTGGCGATGAGAGAAGATACTGCTTTGTTTTGTAATGCCCTGTGTGCAGTTGGGCCCCAATAAATGCTGTGTAAATGATGGTGATGAGACTTACTTCTTTAGATGTTTAAACTGGGCGATAGAGAACAGCAAGTTTTAGAAGCCATAGAATTTCAAGAGGAACCTTGCAGAAAGACAGAATACCCTCCTCTTCCTTGACCAGTCTGTCACCAGGTGAGAGCCTGAGCTTCCCATGGGTCTTGTGCCTAAGTGGGGTCCCCATCATCATGTATGCTGACCACTAAAATGATTTTGGGGTTTTCTTCTTCCCAAACTTTAATAAAGTAGAAAAAACAAAACGAGGCCGGGCGCAGTGGCTCATGCCTGTGATCCCAGCACTTTAGGAGGCTGAGGCAGGCGGATCACCTGAGGTCAAGAGCTCAAAAACAGCCTGGCCAACATGGCGAAACCCCTTCTCTACTAAAAATGCAAAAATTAGCTGGATGTGGTGGCAGGCGCCTGTAGTCCCAGCTACTCAGGAGGCTGAGGCAGGAGAATTGCTTGAGCCCCCAAGGTGGAGGTTGCAGTGAGCCGAGATCACGCAACTGTACTCCAGCCTGGGCAACAGGGCAAAACTCTGTCTCAAAAAAAAAGAGAGAGAAAAAAAGAGAGATTCTTAACATTTATAATAGTAGGAGCTAATGAGTAAAGTAAAATGTGATAGATCTCAAGAGAATTTACTATAGTGTCTTTAGAACACTATATAATACCAAGCTGCAGATATAGGATAAGCTCTCTGAGTTGGCCTCTAATCACAGGAAGCCAAACTGCTAAACTCTACACAGGAAAAGGCAGACACATCCATGGAGAATTAGTCACAAAGAACTGGGGAAAGTATGAAGAAAGGTTAAAGAACAAAATATTTGAAATTCTGTGGAAATACACAATGAGAAATAAAATATTTCCTCCTATGTGTGAAGAGGTGGCTGTGGATTTTTCTCTCCCTAGAAATCTTTCAAAGAAGCTGTTGTCTCCATTGGGCTGGATTGGGTATGATCCAGCCTGAAATCACAGACAGGGGCTGGAACCTCTCGGCTCTGTTTTAGCCGAGAGCATTCGTGATTCTGGGAGATGTACTTTTCCCCTAAAATATTTTATTTTATACCGGCAAGATTTTTTTTCACAGCATAATGTGCATCATATTTGTAATATTTGGCTGCTTTTGTTTTGTCATTTTAAATCTTTTCTTGCTTTTTCTGTAAGATGTGAGATTGGCAAACATGAACCATTTTTTCTTTTATCAAATACATTTTAGCTTTTTTAAAACTGGGTCATCAGATTTACTGGGGCAAAATTTTCTAGCAAGCTGCATTTCCATTTTTATACACAAGGGAGAGCTAAGGCCCTAGAAAATAGATTTGGGTTTTGCCAAATTCCAGGTCCTTCAATACTTGAGGATGGAAGTACTGAACCAATTAATGGCGGTAACGGTTGTGAATTGTTTGGAAAAATACTTGATAGTAATAAAGTAATTTAAAGAACTTTGTATAATTTTTATATTTTTCTTAAATCCAGTGACTAGAATGCTTTAACAGCCCATTGGACTTAATATTTCCCATTTTATATAATCTGGGAGAATAAATTTAATAGAATAGTCCCCAGAGGTCCAACTAAAATATGCTAAAATAAATATTAAAGGTTGAGGAGTGAGAGGGAATTGTTTTGATTTTTAAAACTTTGATGCGTGGACTTTCTGGTCTTCAGTTTTGTCCTTTGAAATCGGAATTCAGCTCTGAAATCAAACTCAGCTGTAGAAAGTAACCAGGGGAAATTGAATCTGACCTATAGATACTAAGGAGCCCCAATAACTTCACATTATCTTTTAGTGGAGCAAACTATTACAGAGAAATCAGAGAAATAAATGGTTTTAGGAATACGTCTTTTTTTTTGAATCAAGATTTGGTTTTTGTCCTTTTTTTTTTTTTTTTTTTTTGCATTTTTACTTTTATTTTTTTTAATAGACAGGGTCTTAATCTGTCACCTAGGCTAACTACAGCCTCAAACTCCTGGACTCAAGCGATCTTCCTGCCTCAGCCTTTTGAGTAGCTGAGACTACAGGTATGTACCACCACACCCAGCTAATTTCTGGTTTTTTTTTTTTTTTTTTTTTTTTTTTTTTTTTTTTTTAATTTTTAAAAAAAAATTTTAAAGGTGTTTCGTTAAAACATGGGTAAAAATTAAAAACAACCACAAAAACCCAAAAATAATTGGATAAAAGAAATGA